>BLKR01003209.1:0-156059 GCA_011170035.1 Teleogryllus occipitalis | reverse complement strand
CCTCTCCCGCGCTCTCACACGCGCCCTCACCCCCAGGGACACAAAAGGGGGCAAATGGCGTGCGCCATACCCTTCATTTTCCCCTACATCGTTATTTCTCAACTTCTCACATTTTTGAAAAAATATTTGATAGTTCTTTCTTTCAGGGCAACCTCTGAATTTCCGAAAATTGCGTGTATTCAAACTGTGGAACTGTTCAAATTGGTGAAACTGTGTACTTTATTGAAGTCAGAGATGCTTTCCTTAATGAAATCTTTAAATAACATAATCTTTTCTTTCCTTGGCATTTTCAATGCAATAATCATCGACGATCATTCAGCTCGTGTTCAAATTTCTGCATGATTAAATATTTTTTTTTGAATAAACTTCTTGCAAGAATGAAGCACAATACACTGTATTTATTGTAATAAACTATTTTATTTTCACCTTGACATATTTTTTAATGGTTAACACTTTCATACGACCACGGCTCATACACATATGACCGATAAGAATTAATTATTAAATATATACAATATCCCTACGTTTATTTTGCAAATTATTCTGATATCCGCCATTCACGCCCCTACCCATTAATTGAATCCGGGCAATAGTAGGGCGCTGCGCAAGCTAGTGTGATAGATGTGTCGTTTTCCAAAACCCTCGCGTTTCATTTGATTAGGGGTGTTTTCGGGATGGATGAAGTGTCAACGGGATAGAATTGCAAGTTTATATTATTACATCTGTACGACTATCTACGAATAATTTTATTCAAGAAAATTAACAACGCTGGCTTCTACATATAAATAGATTAGAAAGTGCAAGAGCATTGCTGCAACAAATTTACATATAAACCTACTGAGACGAGGAAAAACACGTACAAGAATAAGTGGATGTAATGGCGGAATAGACTGCTAACCTTAATCTACAAATAAAAAAAGAAAACGACGATAATGATGACGATGACGATGATGACGAGGATGGTCATGGAGGTGGTAATATTACCACCTTAGCGTTACTATTAATACGATTGTATGATTTTTTGAGCAAGCACCACTGTTATTAAATAATTTTGTATTATTTATTAAGAAGTGATGTTAATTGTGAAACTAATTTGAGCTTCAATACTAACTGTTTTAGCTCCCTTATTATTCGAATATGTCAGTACATATACTTGGTTTCTTTATTCTACAGAGCCCAAATAATGAAAATAAAATAAATAAAAACAATTGAGAAAATGTGTAAATTAAATTGAAAATTTGAATTAATAAATCAAAATTTAACATTTCATAAAGTAAAAAATGTATGGAACTAAAATTAATTCTCGTTTAGATCAAAATATTCTATTAATGTAAAATTATATTTTAGATTTATTTTGGACCAAAATATTTTCAACCCTGTACTTACGAAAGATTAAATATCTTATTTTTTTTTAACATTCAAGAGTCCAATGTATTAGTGGTTCTTGATCATCAAACATCAATTCTAGCATTTGCATGATAAATTTCAAATGTGCGACGAAAGCATAATGAGTCTTCACATTATAAATTAACTTCATGCTTTGTACTATTGTGTTGTATTATTAAATTATTTGAGTGCCAAGCTTTACCTTCGGGTGCTCGCGCGATTTAGTGTCACATGCGCGTTTGTGGGGCGTCTTTTTGGCACCGACGAACAAAGAGAATGTGTAGGTAGCCATATATGATATAATAAAACGAGAATAGTAAGTATTAGGAACCTAGTATACTAAAATCCTCTTAAAATTGCCTACAAATTACACGTAATGAATAACCAATTCATTTTATTTTAACAATAATTAGCAAAAGAGAATTATTATGTATTTTATTACAAAAATATATGAATAATATTCTTACATTTTCATCCCAATCGTGAAAAAAACTGGAACAGGCGTGATCGCGTGGCGATGTTTATGCCGCTTAGAGCAGACTGATGACGTTGGTCATTTTTGCGCGAGTATGCCGAAAATATGAGTGGGTCTAACAGAAGACGTTACCACTATCTTGTGTCTCAATAGATAAGTCGATAATTTCTGGCTTCCCGCCATGCTGAGTTCAAACATCAAGGCGCAGCGCCATTTTATTTTCCAAGGCGACATTTTTACCGCCCGCGCGATCGCTCGAGGGTTACATATCAATCATATTGAAAAACATTAAGGAACTCAAAACTTCATTTGAATTAACCGGGAGCGGTAGCTCAGTGCATCAACTGATGTCAGTGCAGCGCCTTTGATCGGGAGGTCCTAGGTTCGAGTCCTGACGGCGGCAGGATTTTCGACACTAGCTTTTCAGCTAGGTCGAATTCAGTCGCTGCCTGGAGAAGAATTCAAGCGGCCGGCTGCTCTGATCCGTAGTTTTGCGTCGTTTCTCCGATCAACACCAGGCGAATGTCGGAGCAGTACCCTATCAAACTGGCCACGGACCGCGAGCGATCTGTCCTTCCTCTTCCTTGTCCCATCCTCTCCCCTTACACACACACTTACACTAACATGCACTACACTACCACATATTCTGGGAGACCGGTCGGGAGTTTAGAGCTTTTCCCGGCTGTGGTGGTGCCCCGCTGGTGGGAGAGTCCTGGTTTGGGGGAAACCACAGTAGTCGACGGTAGGTCGGCTCCGGATCTCGCCATCCACTGGGGGAAGATCACCGCCATCTCCCGAGAAAAAAATGCACTACACTAACGGGACTAATGACCAAAGCAGTTGACGTGCCCGGAAACATGAAAAAAATCAATCAATCAAAAATCATTTGAACTATTTGAATAATTGTGTTAAGAATAAGCTGGTCTTGAACCGTAATGACGTCGCTCGCCCCGCCCCCTGTCGGTCACTGCGCCCGCGGGTAATGGATGGCGCCCCGCACCGCAACGCGCCTAAGACAAAGGCCGCGCCGCCGCCGCTGGCGCGAGGAAATGGTTATAAGTCAGCGGAAATGTCGCATTTGGCACGTAGGAGATGGCGCGGCGTTGAAGGCGCTCTGGATTAAGTTGCCCTCTCGTATTTGACTCTGACAAAGAAGCGCGCGCCCCCTGCTGAGATCTGACGCAAGTCGCGCCTCCCCTCTCCCCCAGCGCCGGAGAGCCGGAGATATTTCTCGGGCTCTTTCTGCTGTCAAAACAGCTTCGCGCACGCGGAAGGGCGTGGGCCACGCCATTATTTCTGCCCCGCCCACCGCCCCGCGCCGGGTGGACGGCGGCGGCGCCCGCGGAGCTGACCGCCGGAAGATGTCCCTCAGCTGCCCACCCTACCCCGCGCCTGCCACTTCCTCCCACGAGCTATCCTCCAGCGCCTCCCACTTGCCTCTCATACGCCCCCCTCCCACTCGCTTATCACGCTTCTCCCACTCGCGTCCCAAACATGTCCTGCTCGCCTCCCACTCGTCTGCCGCTCGCCGCCCCCTGATCACGCAATATCCTACCTCTCTGTGCCCACTCGCCTCGCGCTCGCGTCCCGCACGCTCACTACTCTTCTCTCACTCACCTTCTACTCCTCTCCAGCACGCCTCCCACTCGGCTGCTACACCACTCTCATAGTCCATACAACTTCCTCCCACTCGCCTCTCTTACGACTCCCACATGCTTTGCATTCGCCTTCTAGTCGCCTGCCACTGAACATGCACTATCGTCTCTCATGCCTCCTTCTCACCACCCACTCGCCTTTTATCTCCTTCTACCCGCCTCCCATTGACTCCCAATGGCCCCCATCACTCACGTCCCATTCCCCTCTCACTTGCCTCATTCTCGCCTTCTACTCGCGATCCCAACGTCTCCCACGCTCCTTCCACTCGGCTTGCACTTGCCATCCACTCGCCTGCAGATTTCCAAGTAGCTGCTAATCGCTTCCTGTCAGTTTCTCCAAGAAAACATAAACTATCGCTTATCGCCCACAAGTGCTTTTACATTTCACACACATACTTGCTTACTACACTGCACTCCGTGCGTTCAGCTTCTCCGTGAACACCTGTTAGTCCGCCGTTTCGCTTCCTGTGATCTACACGCACTGGCTTCCTAATCCTGGCATTCCTGCTATCGCGTTTCGTTCCGCGCAACTATGCCAACAACGAAACTTTATAAAGCGCGAATGGGTGTAACCTCGCACGAAGCTGACGCCATCATCTCTAGCAAACATACGACAAGTGACTTTTTCCCACTACAATTCCTTCTCATATCATCACAAATCGGAAAAAACTTTCCAACTGTATTACATTTCGAAAAATTATCGCACTCATCAACGCATCACACACACACACACACACACACACACGCACACGCACACGCACACACACACACACACACACACACACACACACACACACATATTACTTGCCGAGTAAGAACACTCGAAAAAAACTTTAGGAAGTTTCCATCATGTTAATGTGTAAATAATGTACTCAATTCTGTAAGGCCATTTGGTCGATCGGATAAAATAAATTTAAAAAAAAATGATCACTACACGAATGTTGATCCTTTCCCTCTCCATCCCCCTTCAACTCTTCCAGCCCCATTTTCAGCCTCACGCGTTACTTCACTTTTGCTGGACGCTCAGCGCTCTCTACCATCAGCAAGAGATTTCGTAACACTAAATGAGCATTACACAAATTGTGTGTGGCTACATTACATATCATCCTCTTTACAATGTCCGAATTGACATATCAGAAAAAAATATGCTTCAACGAATTTAATTATTTGGTTACGTATTGTGAGTTCAACTACAAAATGTCCCAATATAGATTTTTGCTCTCTGAGGAGAACATATGTCATGTTTGATATACTCATCAGGTATACAATTGATATACATGAATTCCGACTTCGATGTATTTCATGAACAATTGTTGGGCTTCACATTACACTTAATTAAAAATGTACAATTTATTGTTGTCAAAACAGACATGTCAAATGTATAGTACTGTGCCGTGTTTAAATTATTGTTGTCACTGGAATTAATTTATAATAATTGAAGGGGTTGAGATCAGATAGCATTGTACTACACTTCGGTAAAAATTGAGCTGATACAAGGACTCTCGTCCTTGCAGATATACAAAAGGAAAGAAGCATGACATCTGTAACAAAAGTCACTGTAATACAGTAAAGTTCGTTGTAGATACCCGATACGTATACTCGAAGGTTGTAATAAATTTGGCTTTGTAACTCAAATTCAGTCTGAAATGGCATAGTACTATTTGTCCCAGGGTCCTTCAGTTACCGTCTGGTAACATGATAAGTTTCCTCCATGAAAAAGGAACCATTCCTTTCTTGAAAACCGACCGTTATGACGGAATTCTTGTTCTCTTCGACTTGCTGTATTCAGGCTCAAAACTGTGCACTATCTGACCGCGGAGCAATCAATGGAGACTTGTGCCATGCTTGAACTTATCAGCCAATCGGCCTGCGCGACCTCTCGCAAGGGCGAATTACAGCTGCGGGGAGTATGGCGTGATCGCGCGGCGAAAGGCGATGGTGGAGGCGAGGTCGCCCGTTCGCAAATGTCTCTGCGCGGTGCAGCCCTCCCCTCTCCCCCTGCCCAACCGCCACGCCCCTTGCAACCGCTCGAGTATTTATTTTGCTGATAAAATTGTAAGCAAAGTAGCCCCCTCAATGTCTATGTTCGATGATAAAATGTATGGAGTAATAAATTGGCGAGACGGTTTCAGTCGTGGAGAGAAAATTGGGTAGTTTTCTAGTTTCAGGGAAAAGTCATGGGCCGCAAATTTAATGTCTATAAGATCGTAATTCTTCTAAGAAATATCCATTGAATAACAAGTTTGAGAAAACAGTCAGGGTGTACATACTTTGTCCATACGCTATGAAATTAATGGAGCTGTCAACATACCAAATCATCTTGATAAAAAACACAAAATTCCTCAACTTGAGACTTGTTTGGTTTTTGGTGATATTTACTAAATCTCGGTACGTAAACGATATTTTTTGCCAAATTACGTTAACGATATTACTGATATTACCATTTATTCATTTCACTTCACAACTCTTTATCAGATTCCACGAAGGTTCATAAGACTTTGTGGCTTCTTACGATTGAACCAAATGCATCCGCATTTGGGGGAAAACCATTTGTGAAACCCTTATAATTTTCGATTCAGAAGTTATTGGAATATAGTAAACGTTCCGTAGATTCCAGTGTAAGTGCGGTTAGAGAAATAGATGTTGAGAACCACGAACGATCCTCGCATACTGTCGAACGAAGAAGCTGTCACAGCCTGGGGTTTTGTCACGTGGTAGAGGCAGCGTGATACCGACTTGAATTTCCGCTAGCGTTGGCGACACTTACGCTGTAGTTCAGACATTGTACATTCTACAGCTTGCAGGAAGAAGATAACTTTACTCTTAGAAATTAAAAAACATTCACACAAATTGCAAATTTTTATATTATTAAATTGATCTTTATATTGTAATTCTTAATATCAATTGCAGGTAATTTTCACAGAGGTTTGATGTTTGGATAGTAGGTGGAGACTTTTTATATATAATTCTGCCATTCACTCCTGAAATATCACTTCATCATTAAATAAATATTAGTTATTTACCTGAATGATAATGTCATTTTGATTAATTAAGAATATTGCAATGCTGTTGGTGCTATACTCGTAGTGCATGAGGCTTCTAGGGAACCGTGTCATACTCCTTGGGAGGTTGTATTTTCTGAGATATTGATATCTACTAATTGTTGGGAATGTAAGTCTTTTGCTCTTGCTGGTTTGTTCCTAAAGTTACAAAACCAATGGTACACAAATGGACATAAATATCTGATAAGCATTGGAATAATTTGGATTATAAGGGGAAAAAGCACTGAACAGAAAGTGTAATAGTATACTAGTGGCCCTCAATAGTAAATATGCTTATGAATAACAACCATAGAAAGTGATTTTCCGAAAGGAATCTCGCCCTATACTCAAGAACAAATAAAATACTATCAAATAACACTACATTGACTTACACATTTTATCAAAAATAGTCCTTACGAACACGGCGGTATCGTATTACTATACATAAATATCGGACACTTCCTTGGAGACTTGCATGACGTTAGGTAGGTCGTAAGCAATGACGTACTGAGTATCAGAATCCAGTCGGTACTTAGACTGAGAATAGGCGGAATTACAAAATTAAGAATGTGCATTTTTCACTCAAATTTTCATCTGTTAGTTTTTGCCTTTTCCCGAGTTCCCGAGTATCTATTAAATCCATCACATTGCCGGAGTTTGCAAATTCTTTTAAGTGCGAATTGCAAAATAGCAATATAGATTATTACATTACTTTAAGTGTCAGGGAAACGAAGAAGCTGCCAGGCAAATATTTTTTTGTGTCCTACTTTAGATTGTAAAAGGAATATGCAGTTGATAAAGAATGATTTATTAGTAAACTTTCTTATTAAATGGGTAGCAATTTCCACATGTTGGCTGTTTTTGTTCACGCTCCCATCTTTATTGATGAAATATCAAAACTTTGCGTTGAAAATACTTTCAGGGGAAATGTTTTCCTCTCATCCGATCAACCCTGAACGTCACTCTTTTAATGTAAAATATCGATTGAATGATAGCAAATAAATGAGAAGATGCATCTCCGTCGACGAACTTAGCCAGCAGCGGCGACCCCCAACGCTGCAAAAAGTCTAAAAAATATTTGAAAGAAGTCACACTTCCAAAGTGGTTTCAGCCAGTCATTATTTGTAAAGTAACTTTCAACAATTTTTTCGCGGCCGCGTCTGTGAGTGGCGCTGCGCGGGGAACTCTGTCGACGGCAAGAAAAGAGAGCCCCCTCTCCCCCGCCTGTCCTCGCGCTCCTCGTTTGCTGAGAATTACAAGGCCGGAGCGCCTTGCCGCGTCGAGGGTGCCCCAGGAGGCTCTCGCCATTAATTTACAGCTGGAATAAGGAAAAGATCTTTGTATAATTGTCGCATCTCTTTGTCCGCGGACCTCCCACTCACTTTTCACCTGCTAATTAGCATCCGGGTGAAGTATGAAGGACAATTAACCTGCTCCTTGACGCGGCGGGGCCTGCGGCGGCGCGACAGTGGCGCTCGCGGTGGCGGGCGGAGGCGGCGGGGACTCTCGTGGCGGTTGGTGCCTGCGGCGGGGGAGGGGGGGTGGAGACGTCAAGGCGGTGGGGGAAGAGACGGTGACGGGTGGGTGGGCGGGGGAGAGAGTGAAAGCAGCGAGGGGAGATGTGAGGAGGACACGGGACGATGTGGTGGAGGCGGGGCGGCAGGGCTGGTGGAGGAGGAAGAGGCTCTGGTGGTGGTGCCGAAGGGGGGAGTGGTCGGTGAAGGGGGGAGGGTGAACGGGAGCGATAAGGGCAGCGAGCTGTGGAGACGGGGGCGGCGGCGGCAGGACAGGCGACGCGTCTTCGAAGGACGGGCCGGGGGCGGAGGTCTCTCGTCTGGCCACGTGGAGGCGGTTTGGATCTCGTTAGGGGCTCGTCCAAGGGGGGGGGGGCGGGAGACAAAGGCGCAGAGGCTGCGGGGCGATGGCCTGGAGGGCGGCGCTCGCACAACGCAGTGCATGCAACTAAGGCGAGGGCGGCCTTGGCAGATCGCAAGAATGGGATAAGCAGCACGGATTGAGTATTACAAGACATCTTTAGTCCACACACTTCTTGCATGTTTTGGAAAGTCATAAAAGGGTACGGAAAGTTACTTTCTCACTTAAAGTGGTGGAGGAAGGTGAAGTCGAGTAGATTATATTCATTCTTGAATAAGCAAAACATCTTTAACAGTCATTGCGTTGAATACACTAAAATATATTACATTTAATAGTCATCAGAATTGAAAAGAGATACGAAATCATAATTTGTTCAATACCAAACAACTATTTGTATAATAAACACGATTATTAATAAGATTATTATCATTACTATTATTAACATTATTATTACTAACTGTACCCTCAGCCACTTTTGCGAGGAGTCTTGAATTAATTTCGACAGATTAAAAACTACAAAAAAGGCTGAAAAAATTATTTGAATTTTTTTAATCTTAATATTACAATTAAATTTACACTCTTTTTGGTTTTACACTCAGAAGTAAGCACCGATCTTTTTGTGAAATCTCTCACTCCAGAGTATGGTACAAGAACATATTTATTACTAAATAATTTTTACATACATCTATGTCTACTTTAAAAAGGTATCCCTTCTGCTTTTCTGATATTCATTAAAAACACATTTCATCGGTAAATTAGTCTCTTAAACTGAAATGGGTAGTTTCTGGATATAATTCAAATTCTCTCGAAATATTCCATTTCGTTATTTTTGGCTCTATCTTACGATGGCGCTCATTCACACTAATAATATATAAACGTTCTACCGGATAATGAACTGCCTCGTCTTGGTTTCACATTGGATCAATATGTAATCTCTTCTTATGACTTGCAGTACATGTCTTCAGATATTTTTGAAAATGTTTGCATTAATATAATTTATTTGATAATTTTTCGAAGCTAAAATTCACCTCTTGCACAACCTAGAATTATTTTTATTTTTAAGATGTTTAGATATACATATATCTGATTAATAAAAATTGTTCTTCGATAAATTTCCGAAGAGCTATCGGTAAAATAATTACCCTAATATCATTATGTTCAATTTTCCCCTCTCTTACCCCAAACAATCGTTGAGAGTACCACGCTTCCGGAAGTGGCTGCCACATTTTGTGTTAGATGTAACATCTCCATAACATATTTTTATTCAACTTCATCTCGGCACGTCTCTCTAAAAACAACAGGCAATGTGTTCCTAAAATCTACCAACAATAAACTTGTAATTCCACCGAGAGGTATGCTATAGTTTCTTAAATCTAGAACACAACAATCAACAGCCTCAATTCAAACATTGCGGTACATTGTAAATTTGCCCCATACAATGTAAATACAGGTTTGAAACTTTTTGTCTCGACTGTATTTTAGAAATACCGCACACAGGATATTCCATTCAGTCTTTTGATACTGGTGTTTTTGATACTTTAAGCAATGAGTGAGTAGTTCTATCAAGAGTCGACTTATAACTGATGATATGAGTGCAATTACCATATTCGTTTGTTTTTTGTTTTCGAATTAAATTAATGAGAAATTCTTTGTCCTATCACTTGGAGCACTGAAAATTACGGCAAGCAACTGTATCAATGCTTTTCAGTATCTGTTCCCAAATTTGTCTTTGCTTGAGATATAATTTTAATTCCCTTTTTTCAATTGTCCAATTAAGTTCAATTGTGTCGGAATTTAATTGTTCTATTGAGTATCTATTCATATCAAACCTGTACGAGACGCCGGCAACCACAATTTGTCGATTGTCTTACCACTTAATGAAACTATCACGTCTTGCAGTAGGATATTTATTTTTCATACAAATATTTACAACAAATTCTGAACAAAGTAAAAATCTTCGTATTAAATCTTCACTTTCTACAAATCTTACACACAATTTAACAAACTTTCACCAAATATTTCCCACAATTTCTATGGATTTGAAACATCTCAGAAAAACATGTTACCTAAAAGCTTTCTTAGTTTAGATGTATTTGGCGCGTTTAACTATAATTCGTAAGCTTACTATAATATCTTCATTGATGGCTTCTCAGCTGACTATCAGAATGTTGTCCACACCAGACCTTTTTCATGTAATATATTCGGGGCTGTGTCTATCAGCACAGCGCTATGACATCAAGCATGGAATATCACACTTTGTTGATCCGTTGTCCTAACAACGCGTATTCTTTGACTTCCGAGTTTGCAGACAATGCTGTTATCACTAACACTGGATGCCGCTTATATCATTAAAACTAAGCCCAGGGTTCTTGGCTTATGACAATATGTTAATATTATTAGACAACTCAGTGGAACAGTTTCTCTGGCAGAGCAGGCGACTAGTCCAGCTGTTCGGCTCCGATCTCGTGCGTGTTCCTCACGCTCATGCGGTGCTCATCGGCGATCTGCCGCTGCGTGCTCTTCTGATTACAATTGCTGCAACGTAGACAACGCAGGGCAGCTTGGTGAATACGAAGTGCGGCTTCCCTGCTCACGCGGTTGATCTCACTGTTGTATATTCGTGCTATGTCGCTTCTTTCCACACTACGAAAGAAGTAGGCGGGCTAGAACACGAACGCGTTCCACACGTTTTGACCTAGCCGGAAGGTCCACAGTTAGAAACTTCATCCTATTTCTTTCTCCATCTTTTAGACTTACAGCATTCTGACAAAGCACCTGAGAAACTGACACAAACAGATCAAACATATGTTAATTTCACGCTTATGATTGATGTGATGTTAGGAAAAAATATGACTATTTCAAAATAAGAGAATCAGTTTTAAGTAATCGAGATGAAGAGTTGTGTTTCTGGCGAGAATTCTGGGTTTTGCGGAGGCGGCAGCGAAGGAAGTCGCGGAGGAGAACAAAAGTGTGCGCGCCGCGGGGCTGAAGGTGGTGTCGACGGCGACATCTCTGCGCGGGCGACAGTGCAGCGGGGTGGCGGGGGCGGGGGCGCGGGCGCGGGCGGCTGGCGAGCGCGCCTCCCCGAGGAGATCCGCGCAGCCGCCGCCGCCGCTTCCATTGTTCGCGGCGACCTTTGTTGGAGTCAGTCGCCGGGTCACTCAAACAATGGGAATTACTTAACACGACCTTGTGCCCCGCAAGTTGAGCGTGCGCCATCCCGGCCTCCCCCTGGCGGTGCTCCCGGCGCCCTCCTCTCGCCCCGCCTCGCCCGCTCTGGAGCGTTCCCGCTCCTTCACGTCTTGTCCTGCACGGTCCCGCCTCGTCCCACTCCGTCTCGACCCTCCCCGCCTTAGCAACGAGTCCCATCCTCATGTCCCGCCTCCTCTTGTCTTTTCCTCTTTTCATCCCTCTCTTGCCCCGCCCCCCCTCTTGCCCCGCTCCTCTCTTGCCCCGCTCCTCTCTTGCCCCGCCCCTCTGTTGCCCCGCCCCTCTGTTGCCCCGCCCCTCTGTTGCCCCGCCCTTCTGTTGCCCCGCCCCTCTGTTGCCCCGCCCCTCTGTTGCCCCGCCCCTCTGTTGCCCCGCCCCTCTGTTGCCCCACCCCTCTGTTGCCCCACCCCTCTGTTGCCCCGCCCCTCTGTTACCCGCCCCTCTGTTTCCCCGCCCCTCTGTTTCCCCGCCCCTCTGTTGCCCCGCCCCCTCTGTTGCTCCACCCCTCTGTTGCCCCGCCCCCTCTGTTGCCCCGCCCCTCTCTTGCTCCATTCTATCTGGGTTCACTCTGACCCACCCCTTCTTGCCCCCCTCCATGTCTTTCCTCCCACCAACTCTTGCCTCACACTCTCTGCCTCCGGCCCCTCTGACCCCGCCTCGACGTGCGAGCGGTGGCGCACCGCGGGAGGGCCGATGAAAAAGCGGGCGCTGCCTCCGCCATACACAAACACCGGCGGCGCTGGGCGGCGCAGGGCTCGCGTGCTGGCGCGCCCTAATGACGGCCCTCGCTCTCGATTGTGTGCTCTGCGACCGATGGTGACGGATGTCTTGTGTGCTCTGCCGCTCGTAAAACACCGCTCTGACGTGTTTTTGCGGCGGCCGCTCCCGCTCCCACGCCCGCTCCCACGCCCGCTCCCGCGCCCGCGCCCGCTCACGCAGCACGAAGACAGATCAACGCCGCTTCTCGCAGCCTAGCAGCGCTGGCTGACTCCGCCCTCTGGACCTACGTATACGATATTACTTGTTTTTTATTTTTCCTTCTCTCTAGCGTGACCTAAATGACGGCTGATGGTTGGGATAAGGACAGGTTTGGTGTCTTTTCTCTCACAGTTTGTCTTCCGTTTCGTGTGGGGGCGCAGGTGTTGGGTGGCGAGAAAATCTACAAAGCTGTGTGTTTAGGGGAACGAGGGTCGATAAGGAAGGCACTTAGGTAGCCGGAGGGTGTATTCACCCAACGCTGTAATTTTCGAGATAAATCAAGAACATTTATAACGATGAGAAGCTGATTTGCTTCTTGCCGACAAACTGTTCATTCCAGGAATCATGCCCTGCATTACACTCAAGAACTTCCAAACTGCCATCTGACTGCCATTATCTGAAAGCAAAATATTTGGTGTCAATTGCACAAAAACTGTCACTACTTTAACAAATAGCGTGTCACGAGCCACTCGTCTGGCGCTAGATATTCGAACGTGTTTAAAATAAGTCGTCACGAGTTCCCGTTTATAGAATGAGATTAAATTTGTTTTGGGATTATCGTAAGAGATGGACATAATTATAGGGGATTCGTTAGCATTCTTGTTTTCGAAAAATAGGTTCACCGTAGTGTCCACTAATACGAAACAGTTTTAATCAAACTAATAAAAATCGAGAATTGCCAAGAGAGTTTGAAGACTTAAAGTGTATAATTTAAGTCGGTGAAAGGGAATAATTTTTTTGTGTTCTATTTATTAGATGACTCCAAACTAGTTCCAAATTTTCTTTTATCAATATGTGGAAATTCCATGGTTCTGAACACAAGTAGAGAAGCATATTACTGAATTTTAAGTAGACCATAAAAGAGAAATTGATGCATTATGGGAATGCTAATTATAAAGAAAACACAGAAAATAATGTCCTAAATTCTTTCATTGATTGTTTGTCGCGCTTCTTCGCATTCGTGTATACGTATTCAGCTGCTAGTCGTAAGTGTGTCCTTGGATTCCGTCGCAATGGCAGCGGCGATGTCGTTCTGAAGGAACAAACAGAGGCGAAGGTTCAACAAGAACACAGGCGCATTAGGAAGGATCGGCAGCTGCGACCCGCGACTCCACTCCACCCCCATACACACACACACACACACACACACACTCACTCACTCACTCACTCACTCACTCACTCACACACACATTCACACACACACACTCACTCACTCACACACACATTCACACACACACACAATCACACACTCACACTCTCACTCACACACACACACACACACACACATACTGTTTCCCACTGCCCATCCCCACCCCTCCTTGCTCTTTCCCTCTCCTCTCCGCCTCGTGCCACCCCACCCCATCCCCCTCTCCCGTTTCCTGTCTGGCCGATTCACCAAAACCTGCTCTATTTCCTCGTCGCGTTGGGCAGCGTCGGGCGGAAGCGCACCCGCGGTGAGCGGGGCAGGCGGCGGCAATCGATGGGTGGGCGGCTGCCGCATTCGGCGCCAATCCTTCGCATCGATTGCAGTCGTTAGCCGCCGCCACCGTGTGGCGTCCGCGCCGCAGGGGTGGTGGGCGAAGGGAATTTTAAAATAAATTAATTAGTTACCTACTCTGAGGTATGAAGATGACCTCTATTCGAATTGTCCAAAACTTAAATATCACATCCTTATAAGAATAATTAATATCATTCTCATCACTCTTTTTCTCCTAATATTTGCTTTATTTTTTTTTTCAATCTCTGCATCTGGCAGTGAACGTTAAACTAATATTTGTTCAAAGAGCGGGCAATGGTTCAAATTTCCCGCGTAAATTACCAAAGCTGAGCGACTATTCTCCACTAGAAGAAGTGCTCGTTGTTCCTCATCTCGCAATGTAGACGTCATTTTACGATGTAGGGAGGAAATAAATGAAAGGAATGAAAAAAAATGAGTCTACTTCCTTCAAAAACACTTGTTTTGATGTTTTCCAATTAAAAATCTTTTAACTTATTTTTGAATTATTTTCAACAAACACAGCAGTGATGAAAGTATTAAGTAATGAGAAATGTAAGGCAAGTGAAATCGGACACAATAAGAGAAGAAAATAGCTGACAGACGTGTTTGTAGATATATTTGTAAGTGTATATTATTGAGAATAATCGTAAAATCTAGATTGTAGATAATTGCAGGTTACTATTTTAATTTAGTCAAATATACGTCTATTTTTTGTACTTTGGTTAGCATTTGTAAAACATCGCGTAAACTTTTTCTGCGAATTTTCCTACTTTTGAGCTAATTACTCTGTGTGCAGCCCAGAAACGAGTTCTCTTGTTTGGAAGAGCGTTTTGGGCTCATGTCGACTAGCAGTGCGTCAGCTCTTTCAGACAGACCCCCTTTCCCCATCAAGAGATGAAAATACACATTAAATTACTTTGAGAGCGGCGGGCTTTCTGTGAGGGCGCGGACAAAGCAATCACTTTACCGTTGATATGCTGCCTTAGCGCACTTATTAAGGGGGCTGAGTGAGCGTGATTTGTAAAACGTTTCTGAGACTCTAGTCTCTTTCCAATGTGTATTAAAACAAAACCGTCACTCGTGCTTGATGAAAATGCTTGACTTTGAGAAGTCTGTGTGATGCCAAGAGAGTGTTTTTGTGAATTTTTTTGAATGACTTTTGGTTTTGGAATGAGATTTTCTTTTGATTAATGCCAAAATTGACGATCAGTCACTACACAACCAAGCTTACTAGAAGTGACTCCCTCGTAGATGGCAAATTACAAAGTCTGTGTAGTTCAATTTTAGCGACGCCATTAGGGAGGTCTCTGTTCGAGAAACGCTTGCCGGAGCGCGAGCATTAGTGAGGAAACGGTAATGAATACAGTGGTTAAATGCAGTGCACAATCGAGGACACAAGTTAGTACCTTTATATTCGTCCCAATCTCGTGAATTGCGTTGATCAAACAGATCGCGCGACTTATGGAGAGTTTGCTCAACACTTTCCCGCAGCTACTGGATAATCGATAACGTAATCCGGCTTTTCGCTGGATCGCAGCCGGGCGGTGCCGTGCCCCGGGCACATAACGGCTGTACGCGCTCTCCCCTCCCCTGCCCCCTCCACCGCCCCCGCCCGGCCCGTTGGGCAATAAGACGAGCGCCGCGCCGCGCCGCGGATCTGCCAATGCGGCGGCTGCGGCGAGGAAGAGCGCGGCAACGACATGAAGCAACAACAGCAGTGGACGAGGAGAGGACAGGTAGAAACCAGAGAAAACCGAGCAGTAGAGAAAGGGAGATGAATACGGAAGTGAGCGGAAACGTTTGAGAAGGTGGAGATACGACCACGGGGAGATACAGGATCAGAAGATGGATTCGAAGACGGGCATGGAGTTGGACATTCCTATTTAGTTAGGATATTTATCTCCTAATATACTATATATTTAGAATGTTTTAATCAATTTTATTGTGAAAGCAAAAGTAAAATAAAAAAATTATAACTCAAAGTTGGACCGACTGTTTACATTTTTCATCAACATTACATGAATGAATGAATCAGACGGAGAAAATGAGATGTTTTTACTACTGCTCTTATTTATAGAATCAGGAAAAAAACGTTTTTTAGGGGCGATTCCTCCAGTAGAAGTTCAACCCATCAGCTTATTGGCTTATTTCCCACATTAAATTTTCCTCAGGTAAGAAGTTCATTAACTTGTTGAGCCGGCTTCATTGTAATTATTATTACAGTTGCCCACATTCGTGTAAAAATTGCCAAGTGCTAAGAACTTCTTTAAAAACGAATAATAATGAATAACCTAGCAATACTCGTTTTCTTCGTTGTAGAAAATAAAACATATTAATTCAAATACATGCTAATACTTAATTTACTTGTTAAATTCTATTTTAGTTCTTATTTTTTGCACCATCCTAAGTATTAAAACTTGCAGTACAGCGTAACGTAAAATGCAAGTATAATGTAACTTAACAATTCGCCTTCTTCCTTCCTTCCCTGATCCTTCGTTTCTACAAATTCTCGTGTTCGTTTTCGATGAACGTATTTTACGTGGGTTAAATGGTCTTTGTTAAACAATCAATATAACATTCATATATTTTTATTATCTATATATTTAATTTGGACTATATAATAACTGGAGAGAGATTTATCAAATCACATCACTTCTTGCCCCACCCGCTCTACTAGTCTCGCGATAAAATTTAAATACTTTTTGGTTCTGGTAAAAGATTCATCATTTTGAATAATGAAATTTTGGTGAATTCGGTGCCTTTCAACACCTCAACTTGATACCTTATTGATATTGTGGATTTTTCCCCAGCAGAGAGACTTCCACTTATAGAAAGAGCCGACGGTGTAGCCGAACAAGAATAAGAACGGATTCAATAATAAATGTTTAAGCTATGAAGAAGAGCTTTCTTCATATTGATGTTGTGGTTAAATGCAATCGATGTAAATTGAGTGGAAGAAATTGGTTTTATGAAACTAAATTAATTAGTCTTTGGTCTAGATATTAGCAAACCGTGAAAATAATAATAATAATAATAATAATAATAATATAATAATAATAATAATAATAATAATAATAATAATAATAATAATAATTGGGAAGGGCATTGCCCGCTATTTAAAATACAGCTCTCAATGGAGAGGGGAGAGACCGCAGGGTCCATTGATGTTGCATTGCCGAGGATAACAACCTAGTGACCACTGTTGCTGAGGAAAAACGAAAATTCCAGCCACTGGCTCTTGAGTTGAAGGATATATTCAGATTGCAGAGAGTGGTGATTGTACCTGTGATTGTATCAGCAAACTGTGTAGTCACGAAGGATTGTAATAAGGTTGGAAAAAGTCTGCAGTTACGACAAAAACACATTCGAACTATGCAGAAGGTCACTTTACTGAGTACTGCGAGTTTCATCAGAAAGCTTTTGAGCCTTGAACGAGGAAGAATGAACGATCAATGAAGTGAAAACATCGCCATAAGTATTACTGGAAGGCTTCAAAGGTCAACACATAGAATTCTTTACTGTAGCTCCACATATTTGTACAGACAAGTTGTGCGTTGATAGGGAAGGCTCCGACTTTTCTTGTGTACTAATGGAATAATAAAAAATTAATAATAATAATAATAATAATAATAATAATAATAATAATAATAATAGTGTATTCAGTTGAATAATAGTGATAAATCTATCGATCTATACACCATACACTCGAGGTAACTTCTTGCATATTTAAATCGCTCAACTCCAGTTACATTGCTACGCACTACATAAGGACAAAGAAATCACCTTCAATACTACCCTACACTACACTGCTGTAGACATTACAACTCTACACCATTCTTATGAGAACGTATATCATTATACAGAATCTTCCATATTACAACAAAAAATCATGTAGTTTCTTGTCATATTCGATGATGAGAATCGATGACAATCTGGTGCAATCGATTTCTTGTCGAAAATTTTAGTTTTCGAGTGTCTTCTTTGCCACTTTCGGGTCCGCAATTGAAACACTGCAATGCACAGTCACCAGCGCCGCGTTGGCACGTTGGGGAGATGTGAGTTCGAAAGCAGTCCGCGGGGCGCAGCAGTGGGACGGCTCGGTTTTTCATTCGCCTTTCTCTTTTAGTATCAACGCAGTGCAGCTCCAGTGTGGTCTGTGCAGCGCAGAGTATTTAAATTGCGCTCCTCGAAGTAAGAAAGGAATCGAGTTTTATTGAAAGCGAAAGAAAGAATTGACACGAAACTGCATCAAATTTCCTCAAATAACTGTAAGAACTTACATCAAATTTTGTTTTTATTTCCAAAGATCTCTTCGAGAGATTGAGTGAGTACTTCCTGTTTTTGAGTGCGTTAATTGCTTTGGGGATTAGTTCCATAAGTTGAGTATATGCTATATCCAGGGAGGTGACAATATTCCTCTCTCACTGAGACGTGCGATTTGATACCAATCTACACATACGGAGTATTCCTTCTTCCAGAGCAGAGGGCACAGCCCCATGCGGGATAAGTTCTAAGTTTCCCACTGTTTTTCCGATATGTGAGGTAGGGCTTTGCATGTGTGTGTGCGTGTGTGTGTGTATGCGTGCGCGCGCGTATGTGTGCGTGCGCGTGTATGCGTGTAAAAGAAAATAAGGGATGATAAAGATCACGGTTGGTCCATGGTCTGTTCGTTAGGGTACAGCTCTGGGATTCACCTAGACACTTTGAATTAATAACATAAGAATAAAGGAAGAATTGCGTGAAGTGTTTCCCAAATTGACGAGACAAACACTTCGGAGAATGGGTTCATTGATCTTATTAATTTCTCGCTACGGAGTAGAGAGAAAGTTATGTAATGTTGCGGGAAAAAAACGATGAATTTTCGGCAGAAAAACTCTTATTGACGGGCCCTGGTAACGGAAAAGTGGGTAAATCCAGTTGCTAAATTTAGAAAAAAATCCTCTTACACGTGGTGTAGCCAGATCTATGTTTTGTGGGTCCTCGCAACCGAAAAATCTATGGACGGCAAAACGTCCGTCCGTCTCTTCGTCTCTGAACTACGCTAGCCGCTAAACCGTTTAGCCGATTTTCTCCAAAATTGATATTCCCCGATTTATCTGGCTGGTGTCGCGACCTCTTAAATTTGAAACTGATATTTTAATTTTAGGGTGAACTTTATATGAAGCTCCTGGCACATTTTAAATTGAAAAAATACTCCATCGTTTTTTATCCAATTTTGTTGTTAGAAAAAGTAAAGGGCGTTAAAGAGAATGGTGCAAGTCTTATGTTCGTTAGTAATCCTGATTTTTCAAAAAGTGCTAAAATTCCAAATTTTTTCGGCGTCTTCCTAAAACTACAAATTACGAAGATAGGTATTCTTTTCTTAAAGAAATCTGTTCCTTAAAAATAGATTTTGAAATAAGTACATGCACAATTTTACGAAAATTGGGGTACTTTTCGCGTAATTTTACGTGAAAATACGGGCGAGAACGTACGTGCTCTTTTTAGTACCACTCGTTCAAATACGGCACAGCGTTGGGAGCGCGGGAAGTGCGATGGTGGCGCCCTCAGGTGGAGGTTTTCCCTCGCCGAGCGCCTCGTGTCGCATCGCCCATCCGCCCTCAATGGCGGCCGCGTCCTCAGTTAAAAGCCACGCCCCCTACCCCCCGCCCGCCCACTCAGCGCCACGCAGCCCCGCCGCTCACGATGCCTCCGCCAAAAGGACCTGGGGGGGGGGGCGGGGCGCGGGAGGCGGCAGGGTGTGTGCAACGCCCGGGCGACGACGTCTCCGGAGGAGAAAAAAGAGGGAGACCCGGCGCGCAGGAAAGATGTACCACTCTCCTCCGTGAATAGTGCTGGTGCTTCTTCGTGAACGTGGTCTGGGAATTGGTGTCTCCGAGTCTGGTTGCGGTGAAGGTGAAATGAAACCTTGAATAGTGTAGGGAATGTGGTGAAAGCTCATGATATGGCAGTTTGATGACTCCGATGCCAATATTCGTGTATGCTTATTTCAAGGAGACCAATATCTTAATCAAGAAGAATAATTGTCCGGTGCCAGGTACAAATACAGGTAGCAAAAGAATTATATAAACGCGTTAGACCATAATTTTTCTGTGAACTACCCGCTAACCGTGGGGGGGCACATTAAGTATCTGTGCATAGATGAAGAACAAGCACTGGCAAAGGTGATTACCGATAAAAGCTGTATTATAACCCCATACGCGGATATGTTCAGCGAAAAATAATTGGAAAAAGCGCTCGTGTTCACTGAAGACAACGAAGAAATATAACAGTAGCTGAGCTAGACACTTAATTCTCGGTGTACGACGTAATTTGTAGGAAAACTGGATAATAATGATGCTATCTTTATCATAGAAATTTTAACTGCAGCACACAGTGTATTCTCTACTGATTGTCACAATCGCAGAGATACTCACAGCTCGTTCCTTTCCTCTCTATCTACCTGGTGTGTTCACAGAAGATGCGTTTCTGTTGCCAACGGATTAGAGCGTGTTTGCACTCATCATGAATGTCATCTCCGATGTCACGACTAACTTCAAGTCGTTAAAAGTTTAGTAAGTTCAGAATTGCTAAATCATGCATGTAATGCTAAAATGAAGACTGGTTCAATAATCGTTGTAATTCAATACAATTACGCGAGCACTAGTAGATACTTCAAGTAATAAGCTAGTTCACACAGACACGAAATACAATTGGAGGGAGACGTCAATTAATTTTCAACTTCCAATATCGATAGAATCATGAATTTACAATAGATAATTACTTTGCAACTAATTTGACAATATATTTATCAAATTGTTAAAATTATTTTCCACCTTGTCAAATAAGGTTCGTGTTAACTGACTGAAGTTTGAATGATCACTCTCATCCTTGAGGATGACTTGGGTTGGAAGAATAAGTCTCCTACAAAAAATAAAATGTGGATTTGAAACATTATTTGGGTTGTGTTCTTGCTGGTCTTACGTATAAAATCCTTTTACCGAGTCAGCCAAAATATCACAAATACCTTCGGAGATCCTATAGACAAACGCAGTGACAATCAAGCAACAATCCAACCATGTAGGCCACTGGTGTTCTCTCCCAAAAGCCTAAAGCTGATGACGCCAATTAATAATGAAAAGCGTAAATAATTGATCTGTGTGGAAAACGAGCGATGGGCAGAGCTACGCGCGCGCCAACGAGATTTGAGGGTGCCCTGCTTCGACGACTGCGATTTCGGCCGGCTGCCCATCCTTCACCCCCGCTGCCCACGCCCTCGCCCTCGCCCTCGCCCTCGCCCTCGCCCTCGCCCTCGCCCTCGCCCTCGCCCTCGCCCTCGCCCTCGCCCTCGCCCTCGCCCTCGCCCTCGCCCTCGCCCTCGCCCTTGCCCCCGCCCCGACCTCCCACGGCCCCGCCACGGCTACCGCTTACTCTTCCGTCCTCACCTCCACTCTACACCCACTGCCTGCACCTCCGCCTGAGTCCCCCCCCCCCATTCTCTTGCCTACTCGCGCCATGCCCCGCTGCCCCCTTGCCCTGCCCAGTACTCGCCCCCGCACCATCCGCCCACCCTCACGTTCATCCTCGCAGCCGCGGCTGCGCTGGCCAATATATGCGCGATTTGTCACGTAACGCATTTGCATTTAAAATAAGTGTATATTATGAAAGATGTGGGTTAGGAGCGGCCCAGCCATCGATCGACAGCCGCCGCTCAGCTGTTCCGTGTTCCCCAAAGCGGCCACCAGACGGAGACACGCTCGGCCCCGAGCAACTCTTCTACTTAAACATCCAGGTTTCCCGCTCCCTCTCCTATTGCGGCACAGCTCCGCAAAACCCACGTTCGCGGGCCACGATCTAGGATTTAAAAGTAGATGATCTTTTGCATTGTCTCCCAATGACATAACTAGATTAAAAAGAATCAAATTTAGAAAGACACAAGTAAAAACTTTTTATATGAAAATATGAAGACATTTGGCGTAATATCTAGGCTGCTAGGGAGAAAGAGTATAAGTCAAAAAGTAAAAGAGACATTTTGCAGGAGAAATGTATCTTTATGCCCTTCGTTATCAAAGCATAGAAAAACTCATAATTATTCGAAACAACTTTATAGTGTAAGCAAGAAAAGATTGAACTCGCTTCCAGGAATCAGAACATGGGGCTAACTTATTTTGATTATTTTCTGACTTGTACTCTATTTTCCCTGATAGCCTAGATATTATATTGACCAATATTAAGTGGATTGCGAAAGTAAAGTATTAATATTTATTAGAAAAGAACTGGAACTGTCGCAGATTTTGACTTCTTTACTCTCTCAGTATTGGTACTGAGCATTTGTATCATGGAGTATTTAGGGAATCTCAAATACAAGGCAAACGTTCTATTATGAGCTCTCTAGTGTTGTCTGCTGTGTTTCTGGATGTGGAGGGAGAGGGTCTAAGAAAGGGTCTAAGCGTTTGGTCTGCGCCGGGCGCCCGACGTCCTGAAGGACAAAGCAGCTGCAGTGGAGGGCGACACCCGGGCGCGTTGCGTTTTCCGCACGAACCCCGCCCCCTCCCCCGCTTCCTCCCGTTACCCCCTCGCCCACCCGGTGCCCCCGCACAGGCCGGAAGCGGAGGCGCCGGCGCCACTTCCGGCGTGGCGGGGCGGGGCGGGGAGGGGCGGGGCGGGGCGGGGCGGGGCGGGGCGGGGCGGGGCGGGGCGGGGCGGGGCGGAGCGGGGCGGGGCGGGGCGGAGAGGGTCCGAGCGGAGCGCAGCCGCGCCGCGTCAGCCGCAGCGTCGCAAGGTGGCGCGCTCTTAATTTGTGGCGAGGGCAGCGGCGCCGGGGCCGTTATGCTAATGGCGTCGAGTGCCCGATAAAGCTGCCGGGCCGGGCCGGGCGAGGTAACGAGTCGGGCGGAGGCCCCGGCGACCCGGGCCGCTCTCTGCGCTGCGCTGCGCGCTCGTCGCGGCGCCTCGAGTGGTCGCGAAAGTGCTGTAGCAATGCGAAGCAAATCAACTGACATGACGCAGGAAGACACAGCGAGAGAGATGTGATGCACTGATAAAGAGGAAGGTAACACAGAAACTGGAAAAAGAAAATTGGTAAATGGATGATGTGTGTGAGAAGAATATGTGTTAGTGTATTTGTACGAGAGAGAGGCAGAGAGAGAGAGAGAGAGGGAGGGAGGCGGAGGGAGAGGGAGGGAGAGGGAGGGAGAGAGAGGGAGAGAGTGAGGGAGATGGAGGAAGAGAGAGGAAGAGAGAGGGGAGGGAGAGGGGGAGAGAGAGGAGAGAGAGAAAGCGAAGCAGGGAAAGAGAGAGAGGAGAGAGAAAGAGAAGCAGGGAAAGAGAGAGAGGAGAGAGAAAGAGAAGCAGGAAAAGAGAGTGAGGAGAGAGAGAGATAGAAAGAGAAAGAAGAGAAGATTGTAAGAGAGATAGGTGGGGAGATTGTAACGGAGAAATAGAGGGAGACTGAAAGAGAGAAAGAGGGGGAGATGTAAGAGAGAGAAAGAGGGAAAGAATGTAAGAGAGAAATACAGGGTTATTGTAAGAGAGAAAGAGAGAAGGAAAGAAGATTGAGTGATATATGTACTAGTACAGCAATTAATACACACATGCTCGCACACTCCAATGTGCGTGCAAGACAGGAGAGTTGACAAGGGACAACAAAGGGTGACAAACATAGTTCTGACAGTGAAGCCTTTTTTAATATTGAAAGTAGAATTTATAGAAAGATGTTCTCTTACTTAAACCCCTCGAGAACGGTGGTTTGGAGGGTATGACTCGTGAATCTATTGGAACTCTTCTATATTTGTAAATATCATTAAGATTTGTATTAGATCATATTACCGTACTGTGAAGTTTTAACATTCACAAAAAAATCCAATTAAATTTATGAATCACAAACACTCGTTCATCTTCATTTGAAAAAAATATGATTATTTAAGAAATTATAAATTTTATTGCTTATATAATATCGTGATAATGAACTGTGTGTATTTTTTCTTCTCATTCAACTTTCAATATTTAATTTTCCTTTTACCAAGGACAATGAAGACAAATATGGTAAAACAAACTGTGTATATATGAACGGCGTACAAAGAGCATTGTGAAACATATCTCAAAAAAGCTTTAGTAGAATCCACATGAATTCTTGGCGTTTAATTTTCTCAGTTATGAGTTGGGCTAAATAGCATCCCCATTGACTGCAGCGCTTTCATCTCTTAAAGTCTTTTTTGCATCACATTCAAGGAGAAAACTTAAAATTACCAGGATATTTCTCTCTTCTTTGCTAGGCCTCTGTACTTTAGCTTCTTACTAATACATCATAAGGAACGCCACAAAGCTAAACTTATTTTCTGGAAATAATTGTGGAAGCGGGAACTACAATGGCCAGCATTTTTCACTGCTAAGGACCTCTCTCAACCGCACGACGATATGTGCGTCGTAACGAAGTGTGTGTGGTTTCATTGCAGCGGCTCTTCTTTAAACATACTTTTCAGTTACAACTGTCGACCAGCGTTCTTGTTAACATTTTATAAACAAATCTCACATGAATTTTTTAATTATTCATTGATATGGTGAAACAAAATATTGACTATTTTTTCACCCGCGCATTCCTGTGAAAAAAGCGTAATTGACGTCCCCGGTCGAGCGTGGAATTCAGAAATCTGGCGCGAATGCATTTACAGGCATCATTGTGCAAATTGAAACCAAAATGTAAGCGAATAATTCGATTAAAAAATCATAAAATCCTCAAGCAAGAATGATAATGACCCGCAAACTGTGTTGTGCCATCAGCGCTTTGATGGGCCCAAACGCCGGGCCTCTTTCTGTAATGAATCCTCAAATGGACTAAATCAGCCTCCTAATAAACGGCCAGCGTCATGTAGTCATTGAAGTGCTAATGAACTGTCAAAATTCTGGGTGTCATCACCGTGCTTTGATTAAAGTTTATCAAACGAATGTTCAGTCCGCGCGCGAGCCAACTAAATGCCATGTAAATAACGAGGCGGCCGAGCGGGGTTGCGTTGAGTTGCGTGGCGTTGCGTGGCGTGGCGTGGGGCGGCGTAGCAATTGGGCCAGGTCCCGCCCCCCCCCCGCCCACTGTCCCTCTCGTCAAACGCTAGTTGTATAGAATATTTTATCTTTTAGAATTAATGCCGTGTATTGAAATCGACTTGACGTTTATTTCGCGCGCAGACGGCCTCTTGTGTCCGCCTGAATACATATTGCTCTCTTATTCCGAATCGAAACATCACCATCCATCACACGGCGGACGCCATATCGCCGCCTGCTATCAGCGTAATCCAGCAACGAGCGACGTCCGTAATTCATAATTGTCTCTGTGGAGAGGTTTCGACTGGCGCGAGGCCACCGCGCGAGCAGAGCAACGGGGGGGACGTGGCGGGCGGGGGCGGGCGGGGGCGGACGGGGACGAACGAGCTGACAAACGGGCAGGGGGTGATCGCATCGGCGAGGGGCGAGCGGTCATGTCGCCAAGTGAGCTGTCAAACGAGGGAACAATACGGCAAGAGTTGTGTCGATTGGAAAGTCGCAGATCACATAAGAGGTGAAAATATTTTCGGATGATTTTGAGTCAACATCTCTAACGTCGGAAAGCTGAATTTACTTTTTAATTTGTGAAAATAAACAACAAAAAAGTAGTAGTTTTAGAGAAATTGATCTATTGAACTATTTCGGTGTTAGGTTTTCAGTAGTAGTTTATATGGATCATGCATCAATTTATCCATCCAAACATTCATGCATGCGCGCATGCATATACATGTGCATAAATGCTTATATACATATATAAACTAATAATTATAATAATTGTAAATGATGTTCAATTGTTCAAACATCAATTATAAAATGTAATTTATCTTTTAACGACATATTTTATAACTTACATCTGTGACCACGTGATGAAATGTAAATAATGAAAATATTATTATTATTATTATTATTATTATTATTATTATTATTATTATTATTATTATTATCAAAACTTCTATTACAGTTTTATAAATGCTGACTCCGTAAAACATCAATTATTAAACGTGTGATACTTTCAAATCAATCTCCACGGGAAAATTTTAAACAAGTCAATTTAAAGTATTCGTTTTACTTTCTCCCCTTACTACTTACTGATATAGTAAAGAGAAAGTATTGTAATGCTGCGCCAGGGAGATAAAAACGGGTATTGTGAGGTCCTATTTTTGAAAAGCTGGTTAAATTTTGTTCTTATATGTAGTAATATACTTCCTCTAATACGATTTGCAGTTAGTGGATACACGTTTGTATTGTGGATTCATACTGAAACTTCATGGTGATAAATTGAATGAAGGCTAAAGCGTCTGACCGTCCGTCAGTGATGAACCCAAACGTCTTCAAATAATTTTCTCGAAAATTGATCATCTCGGATCGATAAGGACGAACTCGAAGACCCTGCGCGTTTCAAATTGACATTTTGATTCGGGGGTTTCTTTTCATGAAGCCTCAATCACGTTTTTATTATTATTATTATTATTATTATTATTATTATTATTATTATTATTATTATTATTATTGTTGTTGTTGTTATTATTAAAATTGTTATTATTGTTGTTATTATTTGCTAAAACGTCTCAATGTTTTTGTAATATTTTCTCGGAGAAATATTGACTCTGATATCAATTTCACTGAAATTAAATTTTCGAAAATCGCAAAAGTATAAGATGGTTTCAGCATCTTCCGACAACTACAGTATTAACAATTGAAATTTTCTTCATAAAGAAATCTGTTTTCCAAAGACAGATCTTTAGAAAAGTCGCGTAGAATTTTCTAAATATGTGGCTTTAGAGTAATTTTCTTGAAATATTAGCAGTTTTTAGACTTGTTTTCTAAAAAAAAACGCTCCGAATATTTCCTGAGTTTTTTTCTTAGGATAAATCAAAGGAATCTAAAAAAACTGCGCAGATCTTATTTTCGTCGAATTCTGTATTTTTGATAATTAAAAAAATTAACATTGCAAAAGTACAATATTGCTGATAGATGTTTACCCCGGTGAAATCTGTTCTTGAAAACTAGACATTGAAATAATATAATGAAAAATTCTCAATATATGAAAATTACAAATGCAATGTTTGTTTCTTTTAATGTCGGGAATGTTAGGTTCTTTATGAGACTGGTGGTGTGAGGTTAATGTTATTGGCATGTTAACTCCAAGAATCTGAGTTCGAATCCATGAAGTAAAAAAATATTGCTGTTTGGAAACCCTTTTGCAGGTTCATTTAATAATACATTGATTAGCCATTACAAATAATGAGAGAAATTATGTGCTGTTGTAACCCCACTTTCGAATTATACCAGTGTTGCGTCCCGCGAACAATAAATTCTCGTTGGGCGATTGTTGGGATCCTTGTGAGGCGCTCCATTTGGACAGCTCTCCGCATTTCCCCATTGTCTCCTGTTTCGTGGCTAGTTCGCCTCAGTCCGTAGCTTTTCCTCGGAGGCGGCGCGGGGGCGCGGGGCTGGGGATCGCCTCCCGCACGCAGCCCTGCGGTGGCGCCGCGCGCGGCGGTCGCTGCACCGCGGGCCGCAGACAATGGGATCTCTTTGAGGCGCAGACGCGGGCGCCGCTCTCAGCCGCTTCTCAGCGTCATAAGCGTAATAGATGGCGTAAAACAAACTTAGCTAATTGGGTTTAAACACAGGCTTGTGTGATGCCAGGTGATACGCCTGGCCGGGAGTGTGGTTTTGATGCATTGTGCGCTGCAGCCCGGGAAGCGTTGGCTACCGTCCGGGGCGCGCCTGCCCGCCTGCCCGCCCTCGCGCCCGTTCTCGCGCCCGCCCCGCGCCCGCCCACGCCTGCCCACGCCCACGCCCGCGCCCCCGCCACCGCGCCCGCCCTCGCGCCCACCCTCGCTCCCGCCCTTGCGTCCAGCCCCGCCCCCGCCGGCCCCCGCACCCGTCCCCGCCCCCGCGCCGCCTCGGAACGCACAGTGGACGTAGGTCACCTCTACGAGTCACGTATCGAACGTTAGAACCTGTTCCTGAACTGACAGAACTTTTTTGTTGCTTTTACCTAATGGGTCCTAATAAAGATATTTGAGTGTGTAATTTACGGTGTGCATAGTGAACATTTACTCACCATTGAATTAGGGCGTAAGTGCTTATATCAAAAACAAATTTTGCTACAATAACATTCATAAAATATGATAGAATATTATTTTACAGTAAAGAACCTGTGACTTTTACTTTTCATCATTCGAGCACTTTTTAATAAAAGGTATTAAAATATTATAATTTTATTTATTTTAATATTTATTACTTCTTCGATTGTATTTGTTAACCAAAATCGCTCATGCATCACACACGAAATTTGCTGTGTATGGCAACGAATTATATAATATGTTTCGCTTTAGTGTTGTGCAAGAAAGTCAATAAGTTGCGGCACTGCACTAATCGGAGCCGTAAGATTCAAGTACACATCTTGAAAAAGCTGCTGAATGATGGCTTCTAATTCCCTAGAGAGATACTAAGGGAAAACATCGCTATAATATTGATTTTTCTATTCATTATCTCAATTTCGTCCACAATTACAATCGATGCCATACACCGTTGAAGCCATTACTGCACACGAAGCATGGGTGTAAAGTGAATATGAGCAGGCATAATAAGTGTATTACTTGCTAGGCCTTTTGTAATGTGTTTGGTGTTGTCTTTTGAAGCTATATATTTTGTGATTGTGCTACGATGCACTTGAGTGCATGGCGATGATTTGTGTCCACGCAGGGCAGCGCTTGGCCCAGTGCTGTGCTCGGGCAGCCGCTCCCTTTCGCCCTTCCCTTTCCGTTGGCACCCTTGGCGCGCCTGCCGTGCCCCCCCTCCCTGAGATTTAATTATGGCGGGTGCCGCAGGTGGCGTGGTTGCGTGTAGACACGCAGACCATCCTGACGATCGCCAGTCACGTCATCACCAAGAACCACCGCATCGCCGTGACGCACAGCGACCACCGCACGTGGTTCCTGCACATCCGCGACGTGCGCGAGACGGACCGCGGCTGGTACATGTGCCAGATCAACACCGACCCCATGAAGAGCCAGGTCGGCTACCTCGAGGTGGTGGGTGAGTGCCGGCGCCCGCGCGGGCTCTGCGCTGACGTTTGTGCATGCCCGACCGCGTCTCTCTGTACACGATTGGTACTTGGGTTTAGCCCCAATGCCTTCGATTTATTACCCACAATACTCCCTTCGATTCTTACTCATTTTTCAGGTTCGACATGTCAATGTTTTTTCAACATTTGAATTTACATTCATTTCTTAATTTAATAAACTCTTTTACTTATTCTGAGACTTTTACGCTTAATGTAACTGCTGGGTCGGAGGAGAAGATTTGTTGTTCTGAAAGTGCACAATATTCGAAATTTTTCGGCGGTTTACTTATCGCAATTGGAAGTCCAGTTTGGGACTTGAAGGTGGTCATTGTCGGTTTAGTCACGGTCGGTTGTACGTCAGTTGCAATTCATTATTTTTGTGTTGTAACTTGCATGAAACTGCTTACTGCCTTCATGCAGTAACGAAGTTTTTTTTCCGAAATCTGCTGTTTTTAACCAGTTTTATGGTCATGTCAAGCGTTTTAACAGTTTACAATATACTAGGAAATTAGACTAATTTACAATATTCACAATATTTGAACGATGAAATACGAATATTTGAACTCTAATTACGAATTCACAATATTCAGACTCCCAAATTATGTCACACCAAGACATCGGCTGATAAAATACTTTAAAGTTACCTTGTAGACTTTTGCAAAGGAATTTAAAAACGTTAAAAATAAGTAGTAAAAACAAAAATACATCAAAATTGGAGTTTAAAATACTAATAAATTTCTTTAAATCCATTTTAGCAGAAAACTTTTATTTAAAAGAGGGCATACAAGAATTCAAAAGTCAAAATTTTAGTTTCAACATTAATTTAAAACAATAACTATTAAAAGAACTGGAAATTTGTTAACTCAAACTAACACTTTTCCGAAAATGTTTTCATTTTGCGTATTTTACTCAGTTTTATTGTAGGTTCGGCACATTACAACAGCTCTATCTTTTGTACAAAACGGTAATTCCATTATCCATTATAGTTACTAAGTCGTCTTCCCACGTTTAAAATTTGGCGTTTTCACCGGTTTAAACTCAGAGTTCCTGTGAACTTCATGCAGTCCACACCTGGTGACTGTGGGGAAGATGAAGATACAACGCGGAGCCATGATTCTAAAGTCCGGTCTGAAATAAGTGAATTGCATTGTAGAAAGAAATATTAACCTATTGTAGATCTCGTTCTCGTTTAGACAAAAACGAAAAATAAAACTTTTTCAAAATCTTTCGTTTTTCGTAATTCCTGCACACATACTCAACGTTTTAAAATCAATTCATCGGAATAAAATAGTAATTTTCTGAAACATGAAACATTTAGACATAACAAATGTAGTTTTGAAGTATTACCAACATTTCCAATCATCCTGGTAACTTACGTATATACGAATGGTTTGTGAATACTGTCTTGCTTCACTATTGTTAAACAATTTTTTAATGGTATTCTTATGTATTTTTGATCTAACAATATCAGCCCTTTATATGCACTATGTGAAAACCACACATCATTACAGCTTATATTACGTTCTACTCTGAAACCAGAATTTTAGTGGTTGCCATTATCGCACTTAATCGTTTTACACCTATGACCCAAAGAGTCGCATCGCAAAAGGATGCACGTTTGTAACTGAATTAATGTATGATACACTTTTCATACTCGTTCAGCAGACGTTGAAGATGGAGAAAGCAAGACCTACACATCTTATTGTTGGAAATCTTTGATGCAAAACGTATTTGAGACGGGTTAATTTTCTTTGATAGAGCTTGAATAAAGTCAATCGTGGGTGCAAGGTTGGCTGAGTCTATTACTATAGCATTTTCTCTTTTAGGAAACCAAGAACTTTGTGATGCTTGCGTATAACTTTTACTTGAATCGATGTTTGTTTGGCAACGAGTAGTTGTGCTTCCATTATGTTTGATAAGCTTTGCTCGGTGAACGAGCAATAATTATTTATTCATCAAGATTCTTGAACTCACAAATACAAAAAAAAAAAGCTACACACTTTTTAACTCATAGATTATGTGCCAACCCTGATAAATTATTTCTTCCGTTTCACTGACAGAAAATTAATGTCCCGACTCCTTTTAGCACGGCTCTATCTTCCAAATGAAACGATTGTGCATGCTGTATTCACAAATAATTTTGTATTACAGATGGTTAGAAAAGTGAGTAGGATTCTGATACCTTACTTTACAAACTGAGAAACATACGTGATGCAAACATTTATTTAACTTGCTGAAGTATCCTAAAACATAGACAATTTCTACAGAAATATGATTTTTTTAACTGTAACTTTTAAATTACGAATAAAATCCGCCTCTATCAGGAAAACAAATCAAAATCTATTTAAAGATTTTTTTTCGAAAGAATAGCTTTCATTTGTCAAAGTTTCTACAGTTCTTTGTTGTTTTTGCTGACCTTTAAACTTTGATTGTTTGATATGTAATTACAAAAACTTTAAATACACACAAGTCTGTAGGGTAAAACTTCAACATTAGCAGTAAGCCGTAATATTGCAAGTGAGAGAGGCAATACCCGTAAATAGCTTTTCGTTTTAAATGCTTTTACCGAAGTTTACTCGTTAACTACTCTGCTCTTTACCTCGACTTTTTCTCGTCGTGTAACTGCAATTGAAATTTGCTCTTTCAAAAACCTCCGTGAAATAAATTAAAATTGTAATGGTCTGAGAAATTCTTGTGAAATAACAATTACAACGTCAAAAAAGGGAAAGCTGTGTTAAAGATTTAAAATAATACACAGTATGCTTCAATTTATAAAACCTTTTAATTCAATTCTACATTCACAGATAAATTCGTTTATATATTATGCATTGTGTCTACACTTGTTGGAAGAATGGGTTTTACGAAATGAAAGTAAATTGAAATAGATGTGTTTATTGAAATATTATCTTTTTTGTTTTGTTAACAAGAGACATTTTTACTGATTACTTGAAAATATAAGATGTGAGAAGAATACACAGAGGAATTAATATTTTGATAAAACTTTCGAGAGAGTGCTGCACTAAAGTTTGGGAACGTTGATGATAAATTTGTCGGTTGACCATTACATGTAAATTTGTTGACACCTTCTTTAACCTCTATTTTATTAAAAAATGATTTGTTTGAAAAAAATTATATTATAACAAATATCTCTGCTGCTATAATACACTATTGCATATATTATTTTTCTTACCATTTGGACTTTTTCACGAGGAGCATTTGCTGTACATTTCTTGCTTCGTGGAATTCTGTCTTCTGCTCGATTGACTGAAGATCAATTGCAGCTAATGGAAACATCGTTTGGCGCAGGCGACGGGGAAGCCAGGCAATTACATCTCGTTTCTTTGTCGTCTCGATGTCAGAATCGCATCAAAGAACTCGTAATTGCTCGCCTTCGGATTCCCTCCGGGAAAGAAATTTCAGAACGACGTATCTGATGCAATTCAGTACGGAAGAAGACATTAACGTCAATTTATTTGTAATTAATTATCGCAATGAACAATGATCTGATCTGGAAATTAAAGAGCAGGGATGAACAATAGGGTATTCGAATAAAACTAAATTGATGCTGTAAATACTTATCGTCTTCCTTGAATTTTTTGAACAATTAATTATTAAACAGCTTTCCACTAATTATAAAGGAAGTCTCAGAACAAATGTGTTAAAATTTTAGAACTTTTAGGGCGAGGGGTCGAAAATGACTTTTAGCAAGGATCACATGGATATTTTCCTGTAAAGAAGTTACACATGTTACATTCGCTTCTAATTGTTTGGCAACGTCTCATGTAATGGTGTTCGGCAGGAAAACGAATGCTCTTTGACTGCGTCAGAACAAACCTGCCAGACACAAAGACATAATTGCTGGCACATCCCTGACCTCTTTTGACTACTTCTCCCCCAAGGAAGACCATAAAAAGATGGTGGAAACTTGGCTTCGCCTGAGCAGCCAAAAGCATATCTATGACTGTGGAAGCCTGCAACATTGTTCTTACACATTCTCACAGCAGTAAATTGAATCCTTCGCAAAGTGCACGACGAGGAGTAATAACCCATATCTATGGGTGATTTGCCTTTGCAGTTTTTATTACACGGGAGCAAAAATTCACTAATCAATTTTTGTCAAAACCGCTCATTTCCATCTGAATTCATAATTCAGCTTGTAATTAGGGTAGGGTAAGGATCCCATAATGTAAGAAAACGTGGCCAGAATACATTTGTCTCCATAGTATATCACCCACAGTTTTTAACATTTTTTGACGTTAAATAAATAATTCATTGGCAAAATATGATCATATACCCCTCTACAAGTCCTCGAAGTTTGTAACGTTTAGTCTCAGACATTGTGTATAAAAATAATATCCACGTAACTTCATCATTCACAAACAGGCACGACGTAATATAACACGAGGTATCTTCTGAAATGAAAACACTGGACTTCAAGTCGCACCCAACTGAAGACCTCTGTGATAAGAGAGCACTTCCACATGTAGAACCCGAGTTTTTTAAGAGGTTACAAACGTAAACTTTCCACTCGTATATTGTCTCACGCGTGTTTACCCTCATCCACTAAACTTCTTCACGCAACGTTGTAATTAACGTACCTGTACACAGGAGTATCTTTCATCAGCCATTTAAGTCTGACAGTAAATCATTACATAAAACTAAACACATAGCTTGTTATTTTTCATTGCTCTATGAGTGGTAAGAAGTTGATTGATTAATAAATTTAATGGAAGTTTCTTTTAATTAAAAATGTATTCGAATTTATAAAATTATTTATGTTGTAAATATTGGAATTATCTGTTAGGGAAAGAGAAGTTCTTTTATGTTTTAATCTGTTAGTAAATAAATGAATGATACACATATAAATTGCAACATAATTTTTTGGTAAACATCTTGATGTCTTCATAACAATAAAACAAGAATTGGTTTAATATATTTTGGTACATTATTTGATCATATTTACTAGTTGAGCTTCAAAAATTATCGAAGTTTACAAATAAACAAATAAGATAAGAATCCTGTAACGCCAGAGCAATTTTCTTTCAATAGATGATTGAAAAGAGAGCGAGTTACCGCATTGAACGTGTTTCGGGCAACCAAAACAACACTTTCAGATTTTACGAAGCAGGATAAGACTAGCTACAGAGAAGATATCATCAATTGTTTTGTGCTGTTTTATTTTGCAAAATGTATCAAAATACTTACACGATGAGGATTTTGCAACTGACATCGTTAAACCTGAATAAGAATTACAACTCCCCAGAAGAAGGACGAACTTCTGAAAGATTGATAGGACAACGTAGGAGGGATAATGTCAAGAATAATACTCAGATTTTAATTTTTAAGTGAAATGTACTTTATTCATTTTGGAAATCAATAAACTTATTTTCTTTTCCCACAGATATTTCTCCTTCTTTAATCGCAGTACTTGCAATTCCTCCAATAAAACGAATCTTGTTAATTACGTTTGACATAGATTATGTTTCCTGTTTCTAACTCTACTAATTTTCTTTTGACAGAGTGAGATAGCACCCTCCCTGGGGTCCCGCTGCTATTCTCCGTACTAAGTATTGCTTCTCCACTAGAAACACTACCTTCATTCCTAGTTTCAGGTGAAGAACTGGTCCTAAAATATAAAATATAATTTAAATATTATTATGAATATATATAATAATGATAATAATAATAATAATAATAATAATAATAATAATAATAATAATAATAATAATAATAATAAAGAATATCAAGAATATAAATTTTCTTACCTTCTATTCAACATACTGCTGGATTACTGTCCCCGTTCATTCATAATTTTTTCCCCAGGCTTTTAATTTTTTTTGTTTCCAGTGCAATTTTTGTCAGCTTTTGTTTTTAAACGCGTTTTCATATTGAAATCTTTTTGGTCAATTGGTCATCGCTCAACAGAACTCCGAATTTTTCCGAGAACTGTTTCTTCAAATTTTGCAGAGCTTCTTTCCGGTGGCAGCGTACCTCCAGACGCTGGCTCTTCTTCAATAGAATCTTATGTTCGGCCTCTGGCGCCTTCTGTTCGTCTTCACTGCTGCGCGTTTCCAAATTAGAATAACGAGAAGAGAAAATGCTCACTACTATTCGCGCAACTTTTCTTGAACGATGACCTTGCTTCCCCCTCTCTTGAGCAAAACAGTTCAAGGCAAAAGCACGCAGCGAGCACTGATGACAATATTCCAAGCATTAAAACTTGGTTGGCGCGAAACAGAAGCTAGTCAGAGCTTGTTGCTTTCACGATCGAGAACTTCTGTTCAGATTTATTATCCTTATCTAAAGAAATGTCTGAGGCAGGTCCAGGTCCTTCAAGGGAGGCACCTAAAACTCCTATCTACTGTCCCTGCTGTTGCCGACCCAGACCGGTAGCGGTAGCTCAGTGCATCAACTGATGTCACTGCAGCGCCTCTCACCGGGAGGTCCTAAGTTCCCACTCCCCACGGCGGAAGGATTTTCGACACTAGCTTTTCAGGTAGGTCGAATTCAGCTGCTGTCTGGAGGAGAATTCTAGTGGCCGGCTGCTCTGATCGGTAGTTTTCCGTGGTTTCTCCGATCAACACCAGGCGAATGCCGGAGCAGTACCCTAACAAACGTGCCACGGACCGCGCGCGATCTGTTCTTCCTCTTCCTTGTCCTATCCTCTCCCCTTACACACACACTTACACTAACATGCACTACACTACCACATATTCCGGGAGACCGGTCGGGATCGTAGAGCTTGTCCCAACTGGGACGGTGCCCCGTTGGTGGGAGAGTCCTGGTTAGGGGGGAACCCCACTAGCCGACGGTAGGACGGCGCCGGATCTCGCCATCCAGCGGGGGAAGATCACCGCCATCTCCCGAGTAAAAAACATGCACTACACTAACGGGACTAATGACCTAAGCGGTTGACGCGCTCGGAAACACGAAAAAATCAAATCAAATCAAATCAACCGACCCGGAGCCATGACCTGGCCACACACGTAGCAGGTTTGACTTTGATTTTTCAGAGGTTGGCATTACTGTAAATACTCTAGTGGCCGACTTTGTAACTAATACCCTCAATCCGCCCGCATTTCTTCAATCTATCATTTGAATCAGAAAAGTTGCGCAAGTAGTACTTTGCAATGCTCCAACTCGAGCTTCCTCACAAACGTAGACCACGGAAGAAAACAAATGATGTGCGCGACGTGCGTGAATTCATAGCTCCATGACGACGTATCAAAACCCCTATCCTTTCACTGTCACTTGTTCACAATTAGCAAATGCTCGCGAGACATGCGCTAGTTCTTCGGAGACATACGAAGTTTGTATTCATACGAAATGGAGATTTTGCTGTGTCGCGGAGTAGACTCACTTTACTCCGAGCAAGTACTTCGGAGCAAGAGCTCATTATTAATCAAATGACCCATTATATCTGCTTTATGTGATTATTTTCTATTTAACATCTGTTTATAATTAACTGTATAGTCTTTCAATTCTCAATTTATAATTATATTTGAATAAAGTTCTGAAGACCTTTTTTTAAATTTATTTATTTTCAATCGCTCTGTAACTACATGGTCACAAGCGATGAAAAAATGTTTTACAATTTTACATTATATGTCAATATACACATTTAATTATAAAACAAAATTTTATGACTTTGTCGTTTAACAAGTTAAAATATTCACAAACAGACATATTTATAACAAGCATGTTACTTTTTCTTTTTACAACAAAAAAATAAATATATATTTCTAATTGTGCAGCACATAAAAAATTAATAATTTTGTCACACTGCGAAGTATAATTTAACAGAGATTCGATATCATTATTCAATTTTAGTTCTGATGACCTAGGTTTAGCCAATTAAGGCATTAAGACATTTTTTGAAATATTAAAAAATAGTATGTTAATTATATTTATCATCAATCAATTTCAGATAACTTTTTTGACTTGTAGTTACCGCAAAATTTCCACCTCCTATTCAGCGGGTGGATATGTACAGTGTCACTTGTGTTGCACCAGCCGAGCGGATGGGTATATCCTAGCCCTGAATGACTGCGGTGAGTTGCGAGCAAGGCAGGAATCGTCGCAGGTCTGGGGAAGACGAGGTTACGAGCACTTGCTGATAACACACTTTAGTGGCAAGGATAAAGGAGAAATACAATTACAAATCCCATATCGACTGTCAGGCGCAGAGGAATTGCACGAGACTTTCAGCAAAGAGGTTCATATTGCGTTTTCTGCGAATACATTTGTATTTCTTGTTACAACCTTCAAGAGCATACCTCTTTGTATCTTTGCTCTCATCAGCGATAAAATTCTCAAAACGAACGTCATTTCATTACTAAAGTAATACTGTTCTTGGCATTTTCGTCCTTATCTTCGCAACCACAGAGGAGTTGCGTCATAGAATCATTGCCATTATTATTTTTTCGGTAAATCAACCGTGCATTTAGGGGTACTCCATCCACTAAGTAAGAAAATATTGGTCACACTGCTGTCTCTAATATTCTTGATCTGTATGTCGGTACAAACTGGTGCATTCTGACCACGCCTCATATACTTTCATTACGCTTCTTTATTATTGTGGTGGGGCCGTCCGATTGCCATGTAGTAATAGCGCAACTCTCTCTTCCTCATATCTCAATTGTTTCTTAATCTAGGTCGAGATTTCCACAACTTTTCGATTGCTTTTCTGAAGTAGCGGGTCATTTGAAGAAGCAGAGTTGAGTTTTCCCCTCTTCTCACTTACTCTAAAGTGTGATCTGTCACGCTATGTAGCCCTTGACGTATGTGACCATCAATTAGGTCAAACCGATAGTCCTCTTTTAGACATTAACTTTACACGGAGAGATTCCTCCAGAGAATTTGAATGAATGTGATAAAGAAAGTATTAATGTTGAGTCATCCCAATTCCTCTGAATGGATCTGGACTCTTCGTTATAGGCCTGCACACATTTTTGGACTTTCACTTGGACCTCGGAGGCCGCGCGCGAGCCACTCGGGTGCAAATGAGGAAGAGAGATAAGAAATGAACTATTAAAGTTAAAAGACAAAGTCAAAGCAATGTAAGGGAAAGGCAAATAAAACTGGAATGCGACGTAAACAATATGGAAACAAATGTAGAAAGACTGGCGCAAGAAACTGACAATAAATCATCAAGAATAGAGCGTAGACTAAAACTGCTGGAAGAAATGGAAGAAGAATGAAACGAGAGAAGAAAAACCATATAATCATAAAAGTAAAGGAAATGACATCAGGAACTCTAAAAGAAGGTGTTGTCAACACAATGAAACGAATTGACATGAATAAATAGTTTGAAAAAGCTATCTACTTAGGCCGAGACTAGAAACAAAGTCTGATAAAATTTGAAGTTGAATAGCTTTGAATACCAGCTAGAAATAATGAGAAACAAGATTAGACTTAGATCGACGATTAGACTTAGGACACGATATTTTCATTGATAATGACATGACGAGAAAAGAAGGGAGATTCAGGCAGCAACTAATTGCCTAAGGAATATTTCCCTAAGGAAAGAGGTAAGCAAGAAAGAGAAAGGGCTAATTTTGTTAAAATAGGATATCAAAGAATACAAATAAAGGGTGGAAGGGTGTGGATGAGACTCGTCTAGGAGTGGGGACCACCAATGAGAATGCGCAATTCAAACCGTAGCTAATTGTCATTGCGCGTAAATTGAAAGGACATTCGACGAGAACAATACAGACTCTTACATTATGTTCAAGGGATATTGCCTTTTGTATTATATTGTAAATGTTTGTTGTCGTTAGATGACAATGAAAGAAATATGAGCCTAAAACCAACTAGACATAGATAGATTTAATTGGACACCAAACAATTGCTTGTAGGGCTGATAATATAATTTTCGTTGCTACGATTTAATCATAAATTTAGTGTGATGCTAAATACAAAATTGTTATATTGAATCGTTTTTGTTTGATGATGACAGTAATAAACTATTTTTTCATTAACTATGTTTAATTGAATAAGACGGTTCCAAAAAGCTAAAACCGGGAGCGGTAGCTCAGTGAATCAACTGATGTCACTGCAGCGCCTCTGACCGGCAGGTCAGACTGACCGGCAGGTTCGAGCCCTGACGGCGGCAGGATTTTCGACACTAGCTCTTCAGCTAGATCGGATTCAGTCGCTGTCTGGAGGAGAATTCTAGCGGCCGACTGCTCTGATCGGTAGTTTTCCGTGGTTTTTCCGATCAACACCAGGCGAATGCCGGAGCAGTACCCTACCGAACGGGCCAAGGACCGCGCGCGATCTTTCCTTCCTCTTCCGTGTCCTATCCTCTCTCCTTACACACACACACACACACTTACACTAACATGCACTACACTACTACATATTCCGGGAGACCGGTCGGGAGCTTAGAGCTTGTCCCGGCTGGGGCGGTGCCCCGCTGGTGGGAGAGTCCTGGTTAGGGGGAAACCCCACTTGCGGACGGTAGGTCGGCGCCGGATCTCGCCATCCAACGGGGGAACATCACCGCCATCTCCCGAGAAAAAAACAAGCACTACACTCACGGGACTAATGACCAAAGCAGTTGACGCGCCCGGAAACACGAAAAATCAATCAATCAAATCCAAAATGATAAACAATTTTATTCTGAAAAAATCATGTTTACTTTCTGCTCCAATTTCTGACAAGACTACATTACACCCTGTGTTTATTTTATCTTTCGCCGAAGGTCTCGCGCCGCTTGCTTCAGCGATCGAGTCTTCGGTTCCCCGGGGATTTGTCATACGGCGCGGTCGTCGTTCGGCGCCACCGGCCGATACACCAGTGTCCCGAGAGCGTGCAACTGCAACATGAAATTTTCTTTGGGGCAGAGAATATTTCTCTACGACACCTTCCTTTGACTTGAGTCTGCCAGTAAGTTCTGCAAAATGTTTATTGACAAATTTCTGGGCGTGAAATTCCACATCGGTCGGCAATTTTTAAGCTTGTAAAGAAACTTCGCATCCATGGAATTGTAATTGACAAACAAAAGTGTGGAAAGCGGCCTGCAGTGACAAGAGAAAGTGAACAAAATCTCTGCCAGATTATGAAAATCTCCAAGAAAATCTTTGAGGCGTCTGTGGTTACTTTCAACAGGATTCGGAAACTGCTCACACTGCTGTACGATTCATGACATTTTTAAATACTGTTTATACTGACGAATAGTCGTTGGTTATAGCCTCCTAGATCTCGTGATCTGACTCCTTGTTATATTTTCTTTTGGAGGTTCTTGAAAGATCAGGTGTATGCAGAAAACCCGCATTCGGAGGAAGAGCTCCTGCGCTCTACTGAAGAGAAAATCACAACAATTTCTCGAGACTTACTTCAAAGAATAAATCAGAATATGTTTCGGAGGTGCGAAGAATGCATTCGAGACGAAGGACACCACTTTAAGCATCTTAAGCTTAAGCATCTTAAACCGGGAGCGGTATTTCAGTGCATCAACTGATGTCACTGCAGCGCCTCTGACCGGGAGGTCCTAGGTTCGAGTCCTGACGGCGGCAGGATTTTCGACACTAGCTTTTGAGCTAGATCGAATTCAGTCGCTGCCTGGAGGAGAATTCTAGCGGCCGGCTGCTCTGATTGGTAGTTTTCCGTAATTTCTCCGATCAACTCTAGGCGAATGGCGGAACAGTACCCTAACAAACGGTTCACGAACCGCGCGCAATCTTTCCTACCTTTTCCTTGTACTATCCTCTCCCCTTAGACACACACTAACATGTACTACATTATCACACATGCCGGGAGACCGGTCGGGAGTTTCCAGCTTCTCCGGCTGTGGCAGTGCCCCGCTTGTGGGAGACACCTGGTTGGGGAAAACGAGCCAAGGACCGCGCGCAATCTGTCCTTCCTCTTCCTTGTCCTATCCTCTCCCCCTTACACCCACACTTACACTAACATGCACTACACTCCCACATTTTCCGGGAGACCGGTCGGGAGCTTAGAACTTGTCCCGGCTGGGGCGGTGCCCCGCTGGTGGGAGAGTCCTGGTTAGGGGGAAACCCCACTAGCCGACGGTAGGTCGGCGCCGGATCTCGCCATCCAGGGGGGGAAGACCACAGTCATATCGAGAGAAAAAACTTGCACTACACTAACGGGACTAATGACCAAACAGTTGACGCTCCCGGAAACACGAAAAAAGCAAACCAATTAAGCATCTTTAGGTACGATAAGCGCAGCAATAGTTCCCGTGTGTTAGCCCGGAAGTGAATCATCGATTCGCTGTGCGAATAAGCTCTCGGCTGCCCGGGTGACATAGCCCGCATCTTCGGCGAACGATAAAATGAACACTGTATATTTCTGATATCAAATAATTGAACAGTATTTATTCCTAATCGTTTACATCATCGTATAGAAAAGATTATGTCCTTTGCATTATATTTAACAAGACCATAATAATCTCATGATTGCCCGGCACATATCGTCAGAGAGGTTTACTCGATAGTATCTCTTTTTAATATTCATAATGAGGAAAAAATGGTCATAAATGTATGGGCTGCCAAACATTCCCCTTCTTGGAATTGTCTATATTTCATTTTTATATCAATCTTGATGTGAGAAATTGCTTTCATTATGTAAGTAGGCACATTTTTGTCTTAAAATAGATTTTAGGGGGATCTGAAAGATAAAATAAAGAGACGCATTAGACGCCCAGGGTAATTACGCGCCGCGTCGTCCTCACTGTGCAATGGTAGGCTGCTCCGCTCCCCGCAAAGCTGTCTCCGCCCCTCCACCTGCACTTTTATCGCTCTCGAAGGCAGATGTCCGGTTCTTGAGTGCAGAAATCCCGCCGAAGCGGCCGTTGTGCAGGCTTGCTTTATTAAGATTCGCGGTCCCCTCCACAACGCCAGCCCTTCTTTGTCCTTCTTTGCCCACGGTTCACCTACTCTCTTTTCTAGGTCATATCTAAAGAATAGAGAAAAAAAGTATGTCATTCTTTCTGTGTCTTTTGTACTTGCCATTTTCATTTATTTTTATTTTACTTATTAGTTTTAAAATAATTATGGGTCGACAATTGTAGATTATTTCTGAGCTGTTTTTGTGATTACTAAATTTTTGTATAGAAATTTACATTCATACCTTATGTTCTATATTTTAAGAACATTGAAATATTTGTAATCGAAAAATTGCTACATACATAACTGTTGAAAATACGAGTCAGTCAAAAGAGTAATGAATTAATCCGTAAACGTATGATTATTTTGGTCCTTGCGGCAGCAAAAAAATAAGAAATAAACTTATCTATTCCACTAAGGTATTGGTAGACCCAAAATAAAGACAAATTCATGTAAAGTATGTCCACAAAAAGACATTTCTACACCTTATGAACATGCGTAATTAACGTTATCCAATTCTGCATTGCGCTTGTCAATACCAATGTCATAAGAACCTGGTTACAACAATGTCTGATATACTCCCAAAAGCACTTTCACAGCCAGATGCATATCCCCTCGCAAACAATTGCAAAAAATGGTCTAATGGGGTCACGCTTTACGGGATATGTACAAGGTATTTCAATTAACATCCGTTCCCTCTTGGCGGCGCTGCACTCGCAGAACGCCCAGGGCGGCGTGTCCCGAGAGGTCGACGAGCTGTGTTCGGTTTACATTCAATTTGTCTGATTCGATCGGGGACGAATCAACTCCAAAACATTCATCAAAGTTTGAGTTTTGTCGATCCGGTGACCGAGATCGCTAAGGCAGTAATGTCGTCGCGATCTCGGATCGAAGGGTCGCGGATTCGAGTATCGCCTCGGGCATGGTTGTATTTGTGTTTGTCCTTTCACCCCTTATCATCACCATATCGTTTCATCATAACAGTTACCATAACGTTAACTCCAATAGTAGTGGCTAATGACCCAGATGTTGATGCGACCTTAAGAAACAACAACAAAAAAGTTTGAGTTTTCCTGTACAGAAAGCATCTCGTATGACGTGTCATAGTTTGAAGCTATGATTCGATGCTATTGTTTCTGTCAAACTATTCCCAATATCATTGTCATCTCGTATAGAATGGCTCCACTAGGTAAAAAACTTTTTGATTGCATGCAACAAAATCTTTTTCTTTTGTTGTACAGCTGCGGTGACAAGGTCGTGGCCGTCAATAAACGTGAGCGGTTGGCACAATGAAAACTCGCCTACTTGTAGTTGGCCACAAGGTAGTAGAAGTAGTGAACTTCAACTCTGAAACTTACGCATGAATTACAAGTTACTACTAGTGATAGTGAGAAAAATGAATTAAATTAATATGGTGGTTAGGTATATTAACATTTTTAAAATAATATTCATTTGCACAACTTTTTTCATCAGATTAGAATTTCATATCCTTTACGTAATCGGGTGCTGCAGATTCGGATTGCGCCATTGTTACTGATAAACTGGATGCGTACCCGGACCGTTTCGTTTCACGTCACTAGTTTGGCTGATACCAGTAAACTTGCGGCATTCCGCGAGAGCATTAGAGCGCAAATGTGCCTGAGAAGGCAACCATGATCTCACCGCTGTTCAGCGAGTGATTTGACTGTCTGTCTTGCTTTCCTTGGCCTTGCCCCCCCCCCTTCCCCTGCACCCCTGGCGACGGCCACGCGGAACTCGAGCATCAAGCAGTGACACGCTGATCGATGCTCTCGAAATAACGGCCTCCCCCCGCGCCGCCCGCGACCCCCCTAGCTCTCGGTAATGACAGAGAAGCCTGTGTTTAGCATCAGATAATATTTAAGGCGTGGCCGCATTTCGGGTTCGCGTGATCGCTCGCTCTCCCTTCGCCTGCCGTCTCCCACGCTGCCTCCAGCGACACCGCATGCTCGCAGGCGAATACCAGCCACTCGAACTCATTTCTGCGTTTTATTCATTTATTTATTTATTTTACGTCAAAAAAACAGTTAAAACTGCGGATGACGTGCTATGGGGAGAAGTGAATTGTGTGCACATTTTCAAAATTCTGTGATCCCTACACTAAGTCATATACTACTTGAATTTTGAATGAATGAAGAGGAGAGGGGGAAACAAAGCAAGCAAGCTCCCATGTAATAAAAAAGGACATTCAATATTCAATATTTTCAAGAACAAACAAGCAATAAATTTTGGGTTCTTATCCATGTTGTCCCATGTTGTTATTCATTTATTATTTGCGTCAAAAAGTAATCATTTTATGTGACGTTGAGGGGTGGTAGGAGATTTGCATTCCTCCTCTGTGCAACTAAAGACTGTGTTCAAATTAAAAGCAAAGATAAATAAATAAAGGTCTCTCGAACAGCATTGCCGTTTCACAAGTGCTAATATTGTAATCTAAATACACAAAAGGCAAAGGTTTCGAAATTGTCATTTTCGTGAGGTCGTCAATTTAACTCTGAGATATGTAACACGAATATTTTCCTTTAAAAGAACATTCAATCTTTTTTCCAAACTAACTCAAAATATGCCTTTACATTTTTACGATTTTTTTCGAGGCTCATCGGCTGTGGCTCAATGGAAAATGTTTTTTCAAAGGTTTTGTTTGCAGCTTCGTCGGAAAAAGCACTTTTCATTGGACCATGGCCTATCTGCTCGAAAAAAAAATTGAATTGATGCCGGCGGTAAAAGCCGCACTGTGCTTCGTTTCATATTTACTCAGAATTTTCTTGCTAATGTAATGCCATGTGATTACAAAAAAATATCAGAAAGAAATGTATGAACTCATTAGTTTAACTGAAAAATTAAAATGAATTAACAGTATTTAAACTGGTATATTTCTTTGTCCTTTCCTTTGTCTTATGGTTGGTAGACCTGTTCGGTTTTATTGTATTAATCAATCACTTCACTACGACGAGGAAGCAACAGGACGCTTTGGTTACGAAAAACGAAACGGAGAGGACAATGACTAATGTATTTCGCAGAGGGTCACAAATTGAAGATTGTAAACACATTTTTCAACAACAAGCCAGAAGATAAGTGAACATGGACATGGTGCTCTCCAGATGGAAAGACGTGGAATGAAATCGACTTCTTACTGACAGACTACATTCAAAGTTTAGAAAGCATGATGACTATCAATGATCTCAAATTTGACTCAGATCACAGAATGATAGTTGCGATAGCAAAAGTCCCCAGGAAAAAATATTACAATTAAAAAAATCACAACTGAATACAGGTGGATATAAATTCAAGGAAGAGTGGAAAATAAATTTGTAGACCTTCGCTGCCACGAACATCTAAGAGTACTAGAATGCTACTACGAATTTGAAAAGAACATCTCAGCAGCATGGAGAAGTTATACATCCAAACTAAAACATCCCAGAAGATAACAAGACGGAGATATTCTACAGTCGACCACCACCTCAAACAGAAAACTAGGTAATAGAAAAAAGAATGAATTAAATTTTAAATTATATTTGACTTTCATAGATATTAAGAAGGCTGTAGCACCAAGCAGTTTTTCAAACTCTGAAAGAACAAGGCATTCACGGCAAATATATACGATTACTGAACAAGATATACCAACAAAGCAATGCAAAAATACGAACGGAAATTGATGGAGAACCTATCCCTTTAAAAAGGGGAGTCAAACAAGGAGACTCAATCTCACCGAAACTCTTTGCTTGTGTTCTAGAAGATAGTTTTAGAAAAATGAACTGGAAAGCCAACTCCGGTATTCTAATCGATGGAAGAAGGCTAACAAAAGTTCGCTTCGCAGATGATGTAGTGGTATATGCCAAATCGCCACAATAAATGACAGAAAAGAGGATCTACTTAGGACGAGCCGCAAAGTAGGTCGAACGATTAATATTTCTAAAACCAAAGTTGTGACTCTAAGGTCAATACTCACTTTCACAGACGAATGTACCAAAGTAATAAAACTTTAAGAAATAACAAAACTGAAGAAACATGTATAATTAAAAAATATTGTAATACCTTAGATTGAAAGTTGTTGTAAAAATGTAACTATTATGTTTTTCATTAAGATTGTATAATGATAGTGATCACTAATGACCTCGATATTATAAAGCGACCTTAAATATATAAATTTAAAAAAGTTATGACCAATCATCCTGAAGTATCAATAATTATTGATTAAAAACAAGTGGACAATGTTGAATATACTTAGCTAGGACAGATCGTCTCCTTTAAAAACAGAGGTACAAAAAAAAAATCGTGGAATATCGCTAGCATGGAAGTAGTTTTGGAATCTGGCTTTTATCTTACAGGATAAAAACTAAAGATCAACAACAAACGAAAAGTAATGAACTCTTGTGTATTTCCGCTTTTGTTGTATGGGTCCTAGACGTGGTCACTAACGCAAAAAGAGAAGAATATGCTGAGAATACGTCAGCAGAAGATAGAAAGATGCTCTACATTTCTATTAAAGGTAGAATACGAATTTCGGTTGTTAGAAGAAAAAGTGGTATTCTAGATTCGGCAGAACAAGCAATATGTATTAAATGGAAATGGGATGGACACTTGATGAGACTCGAGCACCAAAAATCTTGCAACAGTATGGGACCCGCAAGTGTGTTGGAGACGACAAGACCGGCAAGAAAGTAGATTGTCTGTCTAGTTCAAGAAGGCATTGAGTGTAGAGTGGACCAGTGTAACGAAGGACCGTGAACATGGGAAAACATTAATAAAATTTTCTTGTTAGCTTAATAGACTATCAATCACCGTCACCTGAATATCCGGTGATGTGAAACCTCCCTGCTCTAAGCAGGATACCTTTGCCCTACAAAGGGATGTACAGACTTGCAGTAAATAATAATAATAATTGCTTTGTCGTCAAACGAAGGTGAATTGCTTTCATCCACCATCAAGACGATACTCATACGGTTTATTTTTTCTACAATATAGCAATAGATTTTGTACGGGTTCGCACACAGGCTAGGCCTTTGCGAAAATAACTTGGGAGGAGTAATATCTCTTCATGAGAATTACGCCCTCTCATTTATTTTGTGTTATCACAATCTGCACAATAATAAATAAGCATCGCTCTTTTTTGCATTAAGCTAGTTTACTTTTTTTCAAGGATTTAATAATCCATTATTATTTGTGAGAGTGTAAAGATTTTACTTCAATGGGAGTGTAATGATTTTACTCGAAGGAATTAGAAGAGTTATGAGAGCAACGGGAAAGAAAAAACCATTCTTTATTTACACGTACGTATCAAATAGTATAGCGTATTCTGTCTATACATTTGCGACCAGGAAAGAATATTCATCCAAAATGAACACACTTCGAAATCTACGCTCGTCGCTAAGAGTTGGGTTGCAGGCCTCCAAGAGGCCGTGTAAACTCTTAGGAGAGGGGCCCTTGCGTTCGCCCCCCCTCCCCCACCCCCGCACTCTGCGCAGACAGACACCTCCCCCTTCAAATGAAATGAGCGCCTTATTGAATTTTCGGGGGAAAGACCCGCGATATAAAGAGATTCCCAAACTTCGGCATGAAAGACTGTAGAAAGAGATAGATGGGAGTTGGAAGACACCCATAAAATATGCAGCAGCCGCAAAGAAGTTTTCCTAAGCGAGTGGCGCGCTCTAGGTGGCGGGCACGGCCGGTTAGAATGTTTCGTGCAGCGCGCGGGCGAGCTTAGCGCCGTCTCAAAGACCAGGGCTGCCCAAAGTGCTCGGCGCGGTGCAACTCCCCAGGACACGAAGGGTTTACACGAGAAAAAGTTTAGAATCGAGTAGAGAATTCACAAAATTTAGTATGTAAAATAGATTATAATGAAGTTAAATATATGTGTTCGGATTCAAGGAGCAAGGACAGTCCTAGCGTTCTTTTAACATCTTTTCCATTTTATGTTGCGGCGATGTAGCTCTTCAAAAACCCAATTGTAGGAAATTGTATTACTGTATTAATAAGAGCGCACAACGTAGATGCTACTTTCAAAAGTTCGTATCTTCAAATAAACATATTTTAATGTGGTAGATCCTTTTGTATGAAATACGTTTATGCGAAATTGTAAATATAAATATCCTAAACAAATGCCTTGATTTTGAAAACTGTATTACTTCCACATGAATGAATCATTTATGCTGTACATGAAGATAAGTTGCCCAACATGCATTCAATGTCAATAACTTTTATCGTTTTTAAAGAAACGTGAGTTGAATAGTGTATTACGAGTGAACTATTCAAAACAATATGAGCTGTTTATGGATACTTCATTGTATCTCATCAGATCATTTGGCCATGGAGAATGCGATGTCGATAACCGCATTGGGTAATACACCTCTAGTTAATGTAGCCATCAATTTCACATTCGATGTAGCTTACTTGCGATGGTGAAGCTTCTACAGGAACTGTATTCGAGTCACATCACTCCTCCCTGTTCCCTCCCCTTAGATTGCCTTAACATCCTCCCGTAAAAATTCTAGCCCATACTAAGAGCGCTGGGGAAGGCACTGAATGCGACTTCTTCCCGGCGGAAGGGAAACACGTGAGCGCGGATAAAGAAGAGCTCCCTGCAAATTTAATGAGGACTTCCAGTGTCGATAACCTCATGGAACGGCAAACATATCGACAGATTCTCGGATGTGGCCGGGGCACGGAGCTGACGGTGCATGGATACGTGAAGGCCGACATGTTTGCATTTTGCGGCCGTTGGCGAAGCATTAAGGAACCTCTCTCAAATTTCATTGGATGTATTGTTTAAAAAGAATCGACTCTTCTAGAATAGGGATTCGAATAACTATTCTAATACGTTTTTACCTTATTCTTGCAGTTGTTTTAAATGTAGAAAAGTTCAAAGTTATTAATTTCCTAAACGAGAAACCTATGAACACTCATAAATATATTCAATTACGTCGTTTTGAGAGCAGCCCAGCGTTAAGTGGATTTGCAGAATATCGTTTTAAAGGCCTTGGCGCTCTGCCCTCGCGGCCACGCGGCCACGCCCACCGATTCGCGCTCCCTGTGGTCATCTGCAAATCCCACCGGCGCCGCGCGGCTTTTTGCGTATCCAATACACATAAGCGGCCCTCGCCAGTCCACAGCGCTGCGAATTTTGGCGCCTCTTGCTCTAAACGGCGCTTTCCCTTCATACGAGGCCCGCCCCCTCCCAGGCAGGCCCCGCACCCCACCATACCACACCACACCAATTACAGATCCCTGATTTCGCAACCAACCCGCCTCGCACTCACTCTGATCCCCACGTCACCCCTCTCCAATCTACCAAGTCCCGTCCGTCATGTCCCGTCCCGTCCCGTCCCGTCCCGTCCCGTCCCGTCCCGTCCCGTCCCGTCCCGTCCCGTCCCATCCCGCCCCGTTCCGTCTCGTCCCGCGTCATGTGGCGTGCGATCCCGTCCCGTCCCGTCCGGTCCCGTCCCGTCCCGCCCCGCCCCGTCCCGCCCCGCCCCGCCCCGCCCCGCCCCGCCCCGTCCCGTCCCGCCCGGTCCCGTCCCGCCCCGCCCCGCCCCGCCCCGCCCCGCCCCGTCCCGCCCGGTCCCGTCCCGTCCCGTCCCGTCCCGCCCGGTCTCGTCCCGTCCCGTCCGGTCCCGTCCCGTCCCTTCCTGTCCCTTCCTGTCCTTCCTGTCCCTTCCGTCCCTTCCCGTTCCTTCCGTCCCTTCCGTCCCTTCCGTCCCGCTTCCGTCCCTTCCCGTCACTTCCGTCCCTCCCCGCCCCGCCCCGCCCTTCCATCCACCCTGGCCCGTTTCGTCCAGTGCCGTCCAGCTCTTACCCCCTCGCCACGCCACCTCACACCACCCAACTTCACCTACCCCACTCCACCCCACCCCACTCCATTCCACCCCTACCCCAGTCCACCCTACCCCACTCCACCCCACCCCATTCCACCCTACCCTACCCCACCCACTCCCGCCCCACCCCATTCCACCCTACCGCACCCCACTCCACTCCGCCTCACACCCCACTCCACTCCACCTCACCCCACCCCACCCCATTCCACCCCTACCCCACCCCACCCACCCCCACCCACCCCACCCACCCCACCCACCCCACCCACCTCACCCATTCCTGCTCCAACCTGAAAGCCAGCCCGGTCCGTTCCGACTCGTTCCGTCCCGTTCCTTCCCGCCATCTCCCGCTCCCGGCCTCGGCCCACCCACCGTCGGAGTTTTTTTTTTTTTTTTTTTTTTTTTTAATTTTTATTTTGTATAGGATTGACTTACAAAGTTCAGTTTACAAGAAACTCTTCATTTGTATGGTTGGCTTATATCTAATTCTTATATACTAACTCTAAACTACAATTGACGAGGGGACTCACCGAGCACCTCTAAAAATTACTGAGGTTTGAAAAAATGTTGAGAAAAGAATGAACTGGATATCGGTTTTTTATTCTAGTTGGGTTTTCATTATATTTTCCTAAATTTATATGTCTTTCATGATTGATGAGTGTTAGATTAGAATAAAAGTTATTGGCAAGAAAGGCTATGTGATGTGCGATGGGTTTTAGGTTAAGTTCGTGGTGTAATTGCTTATTGGAAATGAACCAGGGGGCGTGGGTGATAGTTCTTAGGTATTTGTTCTGAATAACCTGAATTTTGTTGATATTATACTTGGCAGCATTGGTCCAAATTGGACAAGCGTACAGGAGAAGAGGTCTAATGATGGTTTTGTATAAGGTGATACCGTTATTTAGTGAAAGTTTACTGTTATTTATAAGTGATTTTAGCTGTATTATTTTGGCTTTGGCTTGTTGGACTTTTGTATCAATATGTATTTTCCAGTTGAGTGTAGTATCCATGTGAAGACCCAGGTATTTAACTGCATTGTTGTGAGGAGTCCAAGGGATTGTATTGTTGTTCAATTTAAATGGCATGGGGAAGGAATAAGGTCTGAAAGTGAAGACTTTAGCTGTAGATTTCGCGGGGTTGATTTTAATCTTCCATTTCGTTGCCCAGTTTTCTATTTTATTTAAATGAGATTGGATTTCGTTAGCTATGTAATTAATTGAGGAGTGGGACATGTAGATTACGGTATCATCTGCAAACTGGGCTATGTTTGTTAGTCTTGATGTAGGCATATCGGCTGTGTACAAGTTATAGAGTAGGGGAGAGAGAGGTGATCCTTGAGGTAAACCGGCAGAGATAGGGCGGGGGTTCGAATTTTGATTTTCTATTGAAACTGAGAAAGTTCTATTTGTGAGAAAGCTTTTAATAATTTTGAAAAGGTATATAGGGGTGCCTATAGATAAAATTTTATAAATTAAGCCTTCATGCCATACCCTGTCGAAAGCTTTAGCGATGTCCATGAAAACTGCTATTGAATATTGTTTTTTTTGAAAGGAGGAATGGAGATTTTCTGAAATACGCAGCAGTTGGTGTGCTGTGGATAGTTTATTAGTGAATCCGAATTGGTAGAAAGGTATGAGGTGAATTTTTTTAATATAGTTGTTTAATCTTGTTAGAATTAATTTCTCGAATATTTTTGCTAAAGTGGGGAGGAGGCTTATGGGTCTGTAGTTATCGGGGATGCTATGATTCTTATTAGGTTTGGAAATCGGGAGGATGATAGAATGTTTCCAGGTAGTAGGGTAGTAGCCAGTTCTTAAAGATGAATTATATATGTTTACAATGAAAGCTATGGCAGGATTGGGTAGGTTTTTGAGAATTATATTATTTATTTTATCGTGGCCGGGAGCTTTTTTATTGGGAAGGGATTTGATAACTTTTAGAGTTTCATGTGGAGAGATATACTTAATTTTTTGTGGTACGTTGAAATTCGGGGAATTCGCAAATTGTTGGATGTGGGTGTGATCTGGAAGAGGAGGTGTGATGTTTGGTGTGAAAGTTGATGCGAAGTGGTCGGCTAATACTTCCGTTTTATCGGCGGTAGCGTATTTTTTTCCATTTGGAGTAGCTAGTGGTGGGATTATGGTTTTTTTCCGAGTATACTTTTAGTGAAATTCCAGAGAGAGTTATTTCGTGTATTTAATGAATGAATGATATTATTGTATTTAGTTTGTTTATAGTGTTCTAGAGCTTTTTTACTGATTTTGGTTAGTGTATTTAGTTCTTTTTTAAGTGAGGGAATTCTAAGTGCCATCCATAACCTTCTAGTTTTATTTTTAGTTTCTATGATTTTGATAATGCTTTTCGGTAGTTTATTTGATGTGTGTTTTCGAAGGGTGTTCGGACGTTCAGGATTAAGTTTGCTAATTGTGTTGATTATTATATTATTTAGTTGCGTTATTGCTTGGTCTATTTCCGGCCCACCGTCGGAGTGTGAGCTAATCCAGACAGCCGCCGCGTCGACCAACGATGTGGCGCAGTCCAAATACGCGACGATGGCTGCCATTACACGTAACCGTAAACACTGCGCCGGCCCCAAATTATAATTCATGATCGCATCGAGCGCCGGCTCCCGAGGATCTCTAAAATGCTTGATGAAACCGCCGCTCGCACATGGCGGTGTAATTCAAATTAGACTGTCGTCAATAAAATCACTTTACTGCGGGCCATTGTATAATGGAATTTTATGTTTGGAGAGTAACTGTTGCATACGAGCTGTTTCGGGGCAGCGGCTCAGTAGCTTGTACACAGGAGCTGAAAATAAAGTCGTCACCGTGCCATGATACGCCCGAGAGTATATACAATGCCCTGCACACGCAACTACAAGTGATTTTCATTTTACTGCGCTGCACGGTCGCATTACACAAGAGTTCTGCCAAAATAAATGGATATTTTTCTCTCAGAATGACTCAAATTAATCTTCTAATGTTGTTTCAAGATTGTGAATAATTTAATTTTATTATTTACCTTCATATTTTTCTTTATTTGCCAATATTGTATGGCAATTTTACATTTTCATTTTCAGAGATTTACAACATTATATGTAGTAATTTAAACTAAATTATGTATTATGTACTACTAATAGTAATTTGTTTTCTTACTAGATAATTAATATGAGAAGCACACATTCAAAAGGTGATATGCCATTTGGCAAAAATTGAGTTCTTCTGTTATTTTTACCTAGAATTTTATTTCCAAAAATAAACTAAGATGTCTATCAATACATTGCTGCGCTTATGTAGTTCAATCTACGTCACATTAGGGAAGAAAAAAATACTTTAATTAACGTGTTGCATGCCTAGCCTTGATATATTATGCAACTACATTCCTCTTTGCAATTGTTTTAACAAATAAATTGGTGGTAAAAAAAATCGACGTGAAATGTCTCATGTTTTATTCCATTTGACAAAAAATGTTTTCGCTATCTTCAAAAATTATAATTGTTCATTTTATGTACTTTTTCACTTTAAGTGATTTTCCAAATTTGACTTTAACCTGACAAATCTTCTTCAGAAAATAAAGTAACTTTTACTTAAACTAAGTGAGTAATAGACTATCCTTTCCGTGCTACGTCCATTCGGAAAAAAATATCTTATGCTCTTTTACGTACAGGGGGTAGAACGTTATAAAATTTTGAATTGAAATTTACTTAAAATTAAAATTAATGTAAATGCTCCGTTTCGGGTATTGTTTCAAACTATTATTCTCAATGTAAATAGTATTCACAAAATTCTAATTTTCTCTTTTGTGTAGAATGTACGATTCGAAATCGTATCAGATTTTAAATAAATTCAATTTTGTAGAATAATATATTTTGTCAAGATGTTTCAATTGGATTTTAGCTTACACGTCTATGACATTTCAAGGCCTACGAGCCGATATGTTTCAGGATTAACTTTATTTTATCAAAAACTACACTGATTTCTACAATGGTTTATCAAAAACTTTTTCATGTGTACTGATACTTAAATATTCGCAATTGTATTGTCGGCATCCTTAATTAAGAAAACTCCTGAAAGTCTTGTTAACGTTTTTACAAAAACAATCAATCGCTCTATATCCAAGAACTATTGAATTTAATAAGAGATCCGAGAGTTTGTAGCTTAGTAAATAATGTAGCGTTTCAATAAGTTACTTACTAGCTTATTGGAATAATTTTGTACCTGAATTAAAGATCAACCTATAGTTTCCTATAAGATTTCGTAAGTGAAACAATTATATTCTCTTTGTGGTGGCACTCGTTTGCCCCTGGAATTCGCCTTATGTTGGAAGAAACAACAGCAGGTGGTGAGGTTGCGGGTTGGGAGGCGATGACGTTTTTGTTAAAGGGGCGACTGTGTTCGGGTGTGAGGAAGCTGAGAAGTTTTATATGCCATCAAAAGCGAAAACAATAATACCTTTTGTAGTTTTATATCAAAATATCAAATTTACATGAACTTAACAAACAGAGTCTACAAGCACTTTACATTATCATGTGTTGTCTTACATTAGCTTAAAAGTTAGGGCTTGTTACGAAGGAGTGTGTGTGTGAGACTTTGAAATTGCAAGATATCTCCGTAAAGAGAAGGTAGGAAATATCGTTTTTTACCCAACTACTGTGATATTCATTGTAGTACATCAACTACCATGCACAAAATCTTTCCCTGAAATTTAAACCATTAAATCTATCATGTATTTCTGCGTAATAAAGTGAAATCAGATCAATTTCCATAGCAATACAGAATGATTTTCATCTTCAAATACTGTATTTTTTTACTCTCCCATGCATTTAGTATAAAGTATAACACAAAAATTCGATATCAAGATTTGGACGGAAATACCGTTTTTGCCGTTCATTAAAATTATTTTCACGTATCTCTAATTTTATTGTCTTCAAGAAACACAACTTTTTTCGTTTAAAGTATTTGATAAAAAATATATTGATCAATGGGACCTTGGAAACCAATTTGGAAACGTGTGGTGCGTGGATCATTTCTGCTTTTACCCGTGTGTGGTACCATGAACCACAGTTTTCAGAAATAAACATGTAAACAAATAAACGCTGTCATTGAAGCCGTTTGGTTAAAAGAGTTTGGCAATATTTTGATATGCAATATACGTTGATGGCAATATACGTTGATTTTTAAAATCAACATAATAAAGAATTTGCATCACTTTTCACAACCGTTACCAATAAGTAAATGTCTGTGGCTTTGTCTAGCTGCACTATTTTGATTTAATAGACTTGATAAATTTTGAAAAGTACATATATCTTCTCGTCCGTTAAATTTATTAGAGTAGCGTACCTGAATAAAGCATTTATTGAAGTAAGCAAACTCATTTGTGAAGTTCTGAAGAAATGCAATTGATAGACGAAGCACCGCTTTACAATTTCGCTGTGGTTTATCGGGGAGCATCTGGTTTGACCCCGGCGCAGGGCCGTCTGAATTCCACGTCCCGTGGCCTCGGCCTCGGCCTCGGAGCGCGGCGGCGAGGGAGGCGGCGAGGTGCTGGGGCTCGTGGAGGCGCAACCCGCGCGTCGTGACGTATACGCGGTAGTTACGCGCGTCGCACAATTATTTGGTGTCAGCAGTCACACGCGGTTATTACTATAATAAATTTCGGATAACACCTAACATTTTCCCTCGGGCGGTGGCTCTCATTTTGGAAGGTTGCAGTTGTCAACGGTGAATCACGGGCCACATAAAGGCAATTATTATGTTTTATGCCCCCGGACGCTGTCGGTCCTATCGCCCCCCACTCCGCGCCGCGCCGCTCCGCCCCACACCCCGCCTCACAAGTCCTTTCATCTTCCTATATTAACTTTTTTAAAGTACACCTACTCGAGTCCACGCCTAAACACGCTTCGAGAGAGGACGGATTTTTTCTCTGTCGTAAAGTGCGTTGAGTTATTGCGAGCATCGGCTCGACGGTGCCTGCAAAATGCTCTGGGCGCGATGGCTCTCGGGGTCACTTCGATCTGTGTGCTCCTGATCTCACGGCGTGCTATCATATCTCCGGAGCGGATACGTAATTTCCTGTGACGAATTTACGGATTGGGAGCCGCGCGTGATAAATCAGCGCCTGCGACTGAAAGGGGCGGGGCGCGCGGCCGGGAGGCGGTTTACGGTCGCGCCTTTTAAAGTCGCGCGAAATGTCCCGCACTATTTTCATTGAATTATGGGACGATTTAGTAATATCGAGAGCATCTTGAATTCTTAATTACTTTTGGCGCAAGGCCAGCGGGGATTGATTTTTCGTTGAGCGTCGCTGTGATTCCATTTCGCTCGTTTCCAATAAAGGCGCGCGAATTTATGGTTCCATAATAATCGGTTCGCGGAGGACAAACACGGGGCCCGGAATTAATTTAAAGAACTTTCTGGCGCTGCACTTGCATTTGCATGTCAACTATCCGCCGCCTTTTGTCGTCTTTCGGGGCGCCCGTAGTGTTTACTGAATCGTTTAATTGTACACAAGTCGCATGCGGGCGAGTAGCGGGGTTGTTTGGCATCGCGGCAGCTGTTCAAACGCGACTATCGACAAAACTGTTCACGAAGATTCCAAAGCGGTCGAAGCCGGGACGCGTCGCGTCGCGGCGGTGGCTTTGCGCGCTTCCGAGGGCCGGGCGCGGCCGCCGCGCTGCGTAGCGTCACCGGGAACTCATTCGGCTTGCAAAGGGCCATTAGAGCCCCAGAAATGTTTAACGAGCTCCAAATCGCGACTGCAGCTCTTGCGATCTCTGTCGCATCGGGCGAATGCGTATTGCGAGGGAAATATGGAAGTTGTATCGCCGAGTAGGCGCGTACACTTTGCGGAATTAATTATGAAAACGTGCCTTTAACTTGCAGCAAACAGGCGGCCAGTATTTTATAGAGAGATTAAAGAATAACCAACCCCTCGCCAATTAAGGTTCATTACCTTACCAAGTTTAAACTATGCTTGTGAGATTTTTAAATAATAAATTATTTTGTAATTTTTTATAGCTCTTTCTTTCTATTATGTTGATCCAAGGTCTCCAAGAATCTATTTCACTCGAAATTTTGGACGTAAGACACCATAAACTTCTTATCTTTAATATAGACCTAGTAAATATCACTCTTATTTTAGCTATGATCATGCACAATGTTAATATCATTTCAAACAATGAAAATGAAAATTGAAAATGTTACTGAACTGTTGAAAATGTAACTATTACTTTTCCGTTTAATCTCATCCAATGTTTGGTTTGTCTTCTTTTCTCTTTTCATTCCATAAATGTTTCCTTCATTGGCTATCTTTATAATCTCATCCTTTCCTCCTAAATTAATATATTTATACCCCTTTTCCTCTTTACTATCACTTACAATTACTAGATTTCCTCCCAGCACTTCTTAATACATATTATTGCAAGTTTCTCCATTATTTGCATTTTTTAAACTTTAATTTCATTGCTTTTTTCAGTCTTCCTTAAAGTCGATGATTTAGTTATGTACATTAAAAACCTCATCTCAGTAAAAAAAAATCGTTTGATTGATTAATGTTTCTGGGCACGTCAACTCCTAAGGTCATTGCTCCCGTAGATGTTGTGCATGTTTTTATTGCTGGAGGTGGCAGTGATCTATTGTTATAGAATATAGTTACATTATAGATCTATTGTTATAGAATATAATTAGATTATAGATCTATTGGTATAGAATAAGTTATAGAATGATTACGTGTAAAATATTTTAATAATGACAATTTTGCATTCAGTAGTATCTTAGATGTGTACTTATTGCGAAAATATAGAATTTCCAATATTTCTTTTTATATTTTTACAGTTCTTCAATCATTTAGTCTTCCGCTTTATCGGACGCTATGTAGCCAGGACATTTACGGAACGTCTTGTGTGGCCGCGACATTATTTCATTTCCACTCTTTCCCTGAATACAATTTTAACGCAGCGGCAGATAATTCATGACTGTAGGCAGAAAGTTTTATGTTTTCCAAAGCGCCCAATTCACAACCCACAATATTGAAGTCACATAAGAAAGCTGTAGGAAGGTGAACTGAGAAAAGGTCCGTTGCCACATACAGATTAAGAATTACTAAAATCAATGGTGGTGACTTAAGCTTTGCTCACGTTGTGGATGGCTCTGTATAACTTATAGGTTAATGTACCTAAAAAATTATATAGGCAATGATTCCATGGACTAATTTTTGCCGCAACGATGCAATTTTCGTCGCCTTTCCACGGTTGGGAGAACAATGGTAAACCTTCATCGAAAGGTGATACAGAAAAGAAGGTAGTTATGTTCGTTTCGAAAAAACTAATCACTGATCTGAGCCAAACACTACAGAGAGGTGTGTTATTGAAGGACGTAACAATAAATTGAAAAAAATGTAGAAAATGCAATTTGAACCTTTATTCAGCATGTTTCGAGCAATTTCACTGCGAGAATAATTGGTATGTTATTTTTATTTTATATTTGTTTATTTTTTATTATTATTTATTTGTGTTGTCTCTGATCAACATTTTTCAAAGAACTGAATATTTCACTGAATACCTATCTCGTTAGTCTTGTGTATATGAATAGTTATGGTTAATGTTGAACATATTGCTTTTCTGCATATACAGTAATGTAGTTTACTAAGGTACAATGTACTAATGGAAATGTTATGAGAGTGTATGTTACTTGCATGTTATATTACGCATCAATATGCTTAATATAATACACAGAATAATGTTCTTAGAAGATGGTATTTTATCTACCGATTGTACAATTTACTACAGAAGTAATATGGTGAGTTTTAATGTATTTAATGTATTTTAAATGGAATTGTCTTAAAACATGTTTATAATTTGATAAGAGATAAATGTTTCATGCATGCATATAATTTTTGTCATGTTTATGTGTGATGTATAGCCTGAAGGAGGCGTAAAGAATACTTTGAAACGTTGCTGATGCATGAATAAAATCAGTTGTCTAAAAAGTGTTGAAGATTTGTTTGGAACAAAAATATAAACAACTTTTAGATAGAAAAGACAACTTTTGTAATTCACAAAAGTATTTTTTTTAAATTGTTCATGACTTAATTTAAAAACACAATTTTAAAGAACAGATTTAATTAAGGAAAAAATCACTATCTTCATATTGTATGCAGATGTATAATGACGAAAAAAAAGTTTATCAATTTTAGAACATTCAGTGAAGTCAAGGAAATGAGAGAGGTCCAATTTGTATAAACTTTCTTCTATCTCTATCTATTAAAAAATAATCCAAAACGTAGGATCCATTTTTTTTTAAAAAAATATTTAAAATCAAAATATGTTTCAAATTCAAGGAGATGCGACATCAGCCAGATAGAATATCTGTTGTAGTTAAAATTCTGCTTAGGGTTTGGCCCTAAGTACTATTCACAGACCCATGAGTAGATAATCACACGTTAGGTCCTAAACCAATTTTTCGTTATCAACGACCCAAATACGTGGGTTTTGATTACATACCGTGTTAGAAGTAACTTACTACATATAGAAACAAGACTTATCCAATTTTCGGTGTCAGGGTCCTACAAAACTACTTTCTCGCTGCAGAATTTCATACATTGCTCTCCTACTATGTAAGTAGGGTGCGAGATAGTAAAAGATATTGCATTTCTCTCTGGTATGTTTGTACCATTGTAAACTATTTCGTAAACATTTAATAAACTCAAATTTTAATTATGAAAATTGGTTTAAAGTATATGAATCTCCTTTAAATCGTGAATATGCAGAGAAATATTTGCCTATCACTGGAGTTCTTAACACAATTTACTTACAATAATTCAGTCATGGAATAGAGTGCTTGTATGGCGTATGGAGGGCCGCTCATTACAAAATGTTTATTCTTAGGCCAGTGAGTGTGGGGACGCAATTCATTTATTTAATTGAGCGCCCTCTGGCGCGGGTCCCGCCGCACCGCACGGTTGGAGGCGCACAAATTATTTAATTTGAACTTGATTAATTGTTACACAAAAGTTAATTTGCCCACAGGGTTATCAAATTTTGGTGGACGACAGAGTGAGAACCATATTCAGTACGAGAGATCCCTCCCTGTTCAATGTTTTTCGCGTTTTTTGTCTTTTTTGCGTAAAAACCATTTATTTCTGCAAAAAAAGATACTCATTTTCTTTTGTAGTAGGATATTATTAACGGTCGTGATTTCTACAATGGTCATTTTCTTTTGAAATTAAAATATAATCCAATATCTAAATAATTAAGAAAATATTTCTCTGTGGTTACGAAGTTTGTTTTAAGCTTTGATAAAAGTGTCTGTTTCTTTTCTGTTATTCCAGAATTTTACGAGCATTTGAAAATGTCACGAATGTTGTATTTAGTTGTCCTTCGTGACATTTTGCTGTCAAAAATATAATTAAAACACTAAACTCCATATACGTAAACAAGTAAATATATGAAGTACAGGAGACTAGATACAATTGAAAATAAGGTTGATCTACATTTAAAAGAATCGTTCAATTGCCACGTATTTTAATAGTTCCTCCTGAATCTTTTCAAATCCAGGAATTTTCCCAAATACCCGCTACAAGCGTCTGCAATTGAAAAACTCAACATGAAAAATATATTCTTTTGTCATTACTGCTCCCGAGGAAACGTAGGTATTCAATGTAGTGTTTGGATATTGTAGTAGCAACCACCCCCGCAGAGGATCCCTGCGTAGGACCGAGGACGCAAACTAAAAGCGCCATAGTGGACGCTTGTTGAAAGTCGAGCACCCGCTAATAGCCAATGCAAATTCGTTTAGGCCCTCACCACCGGCGCCGTCCTCGCATTGTCCCCCGTCATCCTCAACTATCGCCTAAATTTCCACCTACTGTCCCCCTCTATCCCCTCTGCATTCACCCTACCATCCCCTACCCCGGCCCGCCTCCGTCGCGCCATCCTCCGTCCCCGCCTCCGTCCCCGCCTCCGTCCCCGCCTCCGTCCCCGCCTCCGTCCCCCCCTCCGTCCCCGCCTCCGTCCCCGCCTCCGTCCCCGCCTCCGTCCCCGCCTCCGTCCCCGCCTCCGTCGCCTCCGTCCCTGTCCTCCGTCCCCGCCTCCGTCCCCGCCTCCGTCCGCGCCGTCCGCCTCGTCCTCTCGCCCCGTCCCCGCCTCTCCGCCTCCGTCCCGCCTCTCGCCTCCGTCCCCGCCTCCGTCCGTCCTCCGTCCGCCTCCAGTCGCCTCTCCCCGCCTCCGTCCCCGCCTCCGTCCCGCCTCCGTCCGTTCCTCTGTCCGTCCCCGCCTCCGTCCCCGCCTCCGTCCCCGCCTCCGTTCCGTCCCCGCCTCTCCGCCTCCTCCGTCCTCCGTCCGTCCCCGCCTCTCCGTCCGTCCACCTCCGTCCCCGTCTCCCTCGTCCCCGCCTCCGTCCGCCTCCGTCCCCGCCTCCGTCCCCACTCCGCCTCCGTCCTTCTGTCCCCGCATCCCTCCCGCCTCCGTCATGCCCCGCCCCGCATCCGCCTCCATCAGATCCCCGCCTCCCGATCCCCGCCTCCGTCCCCGCCGCTCCGTTCCCGCGTCCATCCACCCGCATCCGTCCTCTGGTCCCGGTTCCGCCTCCGTCCGCCTCTTCCTGTCCCACCGCCGCATCTCCATCGCCAATCCTCCGCTCCGCTTCCGTGCGTTCCTTGGTCCGTCCCCGCCTCCGTTGCTGAACGTGTTGCTGAACGTCGCTTCAATCGCCGCCTTCTGCTGCGTGCTATAAATGCTCCCGTCCCATTAACCCTCGCTGCCATGGCCTTACCTGTTCTGATGTGCTGACTTCTGATACCGGTGTTGCGTTCAGCAAGTTACCTTTACACTTCTAGGTACCAAGATTCGAATTCCAGTCGATGCTGGCTTTTCGGAGTTCTAGAGTCATTCAATTCATTCCCTCTTCCACATCATCAGCATTATCTCCTAAGTATCGACGTCATTCGCATGTTTGGTTAGGCCTTGGAATCGAAGGCACTGGAATCGCGGAAATGATGTTTGCTCAGTCCATCGTTTTCTTCCTCTCCTCTCCATGTTGCGCCTCACCGCCCTTCGGCTGCGAGTTAAAACCCACGACCTTCGCGTCACCGCCTCCCTGCGTCCTCTCTTGTGCTCGGTCGTATGCGCTTTCGCCAAGGCCGAAGCTTTTCCACTTCCCCTACATTCCCCTCGCTTGCTCCCCTACAAGAACCTTGCACCTCGGTATCTTCGCGGACGCCTTCTCCTTTCAGGGAACCTTCCACACCTCATCTTAATCTTGTCCTCTTTTGTTCTAGGTTTCTATCCGGCCGTCTCATTCTTTATATTTTCCTTCAGATTGATATTTCTATATACCTTGATCCCAGCACCCTCTTCCTTCATCGAACCCCACCTCGGTCTGTTTTTCGTAAATAGTATTAATCGCATTTCTTAGTTAGTGGAGTGCTGTAGTTTTAACGCCGAGTCTTCGTGGAACAGTTTATCACAGTAGTCTGCGTAATGAGGGGCATCAGGCGTCATTAGGACTCCTCGTGTGCCTCTGGGAAGGCAAGTAGTGCTGCGATCGCTAGATCCATCCCCAAGCGGCCGTCCCGCCTCTTGCATTTCGCGCAAAGCCAGTGCAGCTGCCGGCTCTGCATTAGCGTCCTCTCACATTATACACGCTGCTTTCCGTTCCGTTTCAGTCGGCACGACCCATCGCTTCTCCGCGCATGTGGGTGGTGTGGGCCGTGAGCTAGCGCTCACACGGCACCGCAGTGGCGTGGCCCCAACCCCGTCCATTTCGCCCCTCCTCGCCATTCGCATCCCCTTCAACTCGCTCTCCAAATTGCCTGCGTAACTCATTCCCCCTTTTGCTCACCCTCATGCCGCACCTACGCAAACTCACGCTGCGTACCCGTCTGCCTAAGCTGCCTTCCCTGGCCCCAGCGCCCGAGTTCTGCCCTGCTGCGCCTCCACTCTCCTGCCAAACTGCCTTAAGTAGGCCAACGTTCCACATCTCCCCAACTCGTCTCCGCCCGATCACTCTCATCGAGTCCGCCGTAACCCCCGTGTCAACCCCGTCCCCATCACCATTCCTGTCCTCGTCCCCATTCCTGAACCCGTCACCATTACCGTCCTCGTCCCCATTCCCGAACCCGTCACCATTCCTGTCCTCGTCCCCATTCCCGAACCCGTCGCCGTGCCCATCGCCGTGCCCGTCGCCGTCCCCATCCTCATGCCCTCTCTATCCCCGTCCCCATCCTCATCTTTAACCCCATCAGCATTCCCATCCTCGTCCCCATCCTCATCCCCGTTCTTGTAACCATTCCCGTCCCCATTCCCGAACTCGTCACTGTCCCATCCTCTCCCCGTTCCCGTCACCATTCCCGTCCTCATTCCCGAACCCGTCGCTGTCCCCATCCTCATCCCCGTCCCCGTCACTATTCCCGTCCTCGTCCCTATTCCTGAATCCGTCCCCATCCTCATCCCCTTCCCCTCCTCCTGCGCCCGCGGGGATCGCGCGTCGCCCAATCAATCGCCGAGTGCGGGGCGCCGACCTCCCCGCCCGCACCGCAGCCCTGTTTGCGCGCTGTTTGCGCGCTGTTTGCGCGTGTTTGTTGCGTACCTGTTGCGGATCCACTTGGTTTTTCCATCAGCTTCGGCTTTGCGCATGCTCACCAAAGGGCATCGGCAAAAGCAGCGCTACCAGATATTTTACTCATTTCATGAAGGTAATCTTGTTAAAAAATTTATTATAATAAAATACGTATTAGAACTGTTGAGATACTTGCGTGTAGTATAATGAATATAATTCTCTTAATACGAAAGTTTCCTTGCCGTATTATATAAAATAAACTTTCGAGTGTATCTAGATTTCGAATGAAACATCTACTGTATGTGATCTAAGCGCTAGCGAAAAACATATGGTGAGTGTGGAGCCTGTAATCAGTATGCCTGTAATCAGGAAACCGGATTTTTCAGGATACATCAGTTCGACTGATGTATAGTATCTATCTTTTGTTACATTGATACAAGAATTTTTTTATGTATTGAACCAATCGTTTTACAATTTTAAGAGGACTCCTTTCTGATTTCTCTCTGTTGTTTTTCCCAGCAGACGATTCCATATGTAACACATATAGATGATCTTCACTTGCTAAAATTCTTATCAACATTTCGAACTTTCCTGGTTTTGTTTTCTTGAAAGCTTAGAATGGACATTTTCCTCAGAGTAAAGATATTTCATCAACAGTACTGTGAAATGTAAGACGGAAGTACAGGGGAAGTGAAACATTTAGACTTTTGAACACATCCCAAAACGAAACGAACTTGTCATTTTTTCGACGTTTAGCTCTCGTGTTCTTATCGTCAAATCTAATAATGGAGAGCCATTGTAAAAGTCTGTTTCTACTAAAAATGACTCTGTATATTGCTCTCCCAAGGAAATCTGAACATAAATCCTGCATAGAAACATTGTTGTCTTGATAGACACCCATAAGTAGAAGTACACCAATAAATGTATACACCTCTGCTTCATTTGCCCCTTCAATATTTCTTCTTTCGGCTTCATTTCAATGTGTCACAATCATCCGAACTATTGACTGAGAAAAACATTTTTTTGAATGATTCTTGCTAAATAAGAGTTTTACCCTCAGGAGTAACCCCAGAAGGAAATCAAACATTGGCAATGTGTCTTTTGGAGTGCCTCGACGGAACTGATAAATATTTTCTTCCAGATTTAGAAATAATTTCAGCACATGAATCACTGTATTGTCCACCATAACCTCATCTTCTGTGACGGGGCGTGGCGGGGTGTGGCGGGGTGTGGCGGGGTGTGGCGGGGTGTGGCGAGGTGTGGCGCGGCGTCTACAAAGTCTACAGAGTGCAAGGCGTAGGACGGTGCAGCGGCCTTCGCAAACAAACAACTTCGGTCGTATTTGTCTTTCAAGAAACATACCGGTGAAGCTCTCATATGTTACAATCATTTAACGTTGTGAGTTCACTGTCCACTCAAGAGAATCAATCGAAGTGACAAGGAAATCTCTAATGTGTTCTAATTACCGTTTATCAAGCAGATTGATACATCTGCAATTTTGATACATCTGCAAAGGGACATACGTGTTAGATGTGTAGTAGCGTGTCTGCATAATGGACTCCAGGTTAACATTTCGTTTCTCCTTTGTTTGAAAACATTGCGCGTCAAAACGCACGGGGAGACAGTTATCTTTGTTCTTTATTGTTTCGGTAGGTCAGACAAAGACAGCAGAAATACAGAAATATTTATCTGTTCTTCACTTTGAAAATTTCCGTTACTCCCGGGCAAGGGCATATTCAACCACCACCACCAGCTAGATATACAAGGCCTTAGCAGTCATTGAAGATGGACGCCTAAGTGAGCCATACAAACTGAAATGGGAAGTAAAATTATAGCTACCAGCAGAATTATATAATAAATCACACTATCAGATAAGAAGAAAAGAGGTCTACTGTCTTCATCTGAAAAATTGTACACAAATTTAAATTGTTCTTGAGGCAAAGAAAGCATGCACTTTCTATTAATACTGTTATCACTTTTAATGCACAGTAGATAACTGTTCTATTGTCACTACTGATACAGTACACACTGTTCTAATTCCAAAATATTTTATTCAAAATATTTTGCAAGACCTGTGCACACATTTTATTTACAGTCACTATGTGTACTCTCTCTTTCAGATCTGAAATTATGGTTGATAACCATGAATGTAGGAGCACTTGATGCAAGTAATATATTATAAAATTCAGTTCTCGCAATGCTATCTGCTTTAAACTTAATCCATTTAAATGTATCTCATCCACTATCAGAGTCACGAATTTATCACTCAATGTATGGAAGAATTTGTTTTTCGTATACTTTAAAAAATGTTTTCACTTTGTGTTCATTTGGTATAGAACCTCAAATGGAACAATCTCCTAATTACACTAAAATGACCAAATATTAAGCCTAATTAATAAATAGAAACCTAGATTCTCGAAATGTTTATTAGAATATAGCTGTATGATAAACTATATGCACTTCTTTTCTTAGTAAGGAATTTTATTTGTTCCAGTATAAAAGCAACAGGTTTGTCAAATTTTGAATTCGTGGTATCGATTTGAAGAGGTCTGAAATTAAAGCAAACACATCATAAGGACTGTTACTATTGCATATTTCAAAACATAGCTCTAACCTAACTTTTCTAAACCAACACGTATTACAAACCTCTCTAATATTGTAGTGCCTACAAGTTTTAATACTTTTTTACAACAATCAACCCTGAGTTTCAATCCCTTGTCCTCTACAACTGAATTTATAATTTTAGAGGCAGAATTAGTATCAATATGTTGAAAAAGAATACTGTCTTCCTTATTAATCCAATAATCGTCCAAAATAATGAACTCCAGTTTGCTTTTTAGTTCACCAAAATTACTGAAAGATATTCCATTAAATCTTGCAATGTTTTCTTTCGCACTTTCTTCAATGGCAGCAAGCAAGATACTCGTTTTCTAAACGCAATTTGTTTTCTTGAGCACTTTCTCTGTAGGAAGTGCTTGGACAATTCAAGTAAGCAGGATAATTGGGAAACAAAGAAGGCATAGCTCCACGAAACAATCGTGAATGTTTTAAAGGAAGACTGTTTTTAGTCCATTATCATAATAGAACACTGAATTCTCCATTTCCCACGTTCGCAAGTCACTTCACAAAGCTGAAAGTAAACAATAAACTTAGCAACTTACACTTCTCACTTTTTATAATTCCCTCTCGTGGGAACTCAGACTTTACTCACCATGATTCACATTATTATCAACAACAGACTACATCTACGTAACCACAACTCGAAAGCTCCATGTACTGCTTAAAGTACTGCTGGATCTTCTCAACTCAAACAAGTCGGCCTTATCTAGCTGCCATATTGGCTTTCAAAAACTACTCAGCGCAGGCCTTGTATCTAGGTGTTGTTGATTCAACTGACTTTTTTTCTATATATTAACACTATTTTTTTCATGGAAGTATCCAATTTTCTTTAATGTGTGATTGTTATTTTGGTGAAACCATTAATAAGACGAAATAACTTTTACTGAAATTACGTTCTTCACTACACAAATGGTTTGCAAATTTCTAAACGTCTGTACGACAACTGACTGCAGCAACAACGCGCTGTAGGGTTACAAATCTTGGTTCTGGATTCTCGACTCTTCTGCCCTGCACTCTTCTTTCACTTTCTGCATTATTATCTTTTGCGATTTATTTTCTACTTTGTTGATTCGTGTGGTGGTCTATTGCCGTTAGAGGGCACAACGTGGGCTAGACATTTTACTCGGCGGCGATTTGAACCGAGGAACCACAACCGCGGATTTTAAATCTCATCAGCGACTACAGTAGAGTTGGGGTAATCCGAGATTCCGTGCAATATGAGATAAAGAAACCAACAACCTGATGTTCGCCAAGTCAGCAACAAGCGGCTGCAATAAAGAGCTGACAATGTCCGTCTGTCTGCTGCATTGTTGTCGCGTTCTATTATGTTTCTATCAGTAATTTTATTAGTATCTGCAGATCAAATTTGTCTTCGTTATACATTGTCGTTGAAAATTCCGTTATGTGTTTTCCTTTTTCGCATGTAATCCGAGATACCATCAGCTCTAATTACCTCCGATTAACGCGACTCTACTGTATTCATCAAAAAACAGCATGCGTAATACCGTATTGCTGACTTGTCTGTTCAAGATCTATCTCTTCGTGCTAGCCACTATGAGCACCCAATAGTGCGTCAGGGCTCGAGTCAGAGACCTTATGGAGTGTTAAATATAACTTATCCAACTGAGAAACGTTGATAAAAAAAACGGTTAGTTTATCTTGTAGCTGGGAATTTTGAAAAGACTGCTCGTAAAGTTCAACGCAGTGATTCTGAATAGTTTTACTAATTTTGCAACTAGTCAATATCCTACCTTTTGTTAATATCTCTCGCAAGCGGCCACAACGCTCATCTCGCGCGTCTGTCGGGGGCTCGGTTGACAATGGTGGTTTGTGGCTTAGTATGCAGCTGGATTTCATCGCAGGAAAACAAAGAACAGCAAACCAGAGCAGCCACCCTCTACAATTCCCATCCACGCGGTGCTCTGCATCCAACCAGGTAGTGCGCTGATGTGGAAAATCTGTCACTCCCGGGATTCGAACCTACGGACCGGTGGCGGGAGCGGGAACCTAAGCCAGGTCGAGGGGGACGGCGAGAGCGCCAGGGAGGGTGAAGGCAAGATTAGGGCGGGGACGAAGGCGATGGTACAGGAAAGGTAGGGTGGGGGCGGGGTGGAAGTGAATTTAGAGGATGGCGGGGAGACGGGGAAAACTGTGTCCGGGCGGCAGTAACGAGGTTAGAGACGGGGCGGGGATGAGGGCTGGAGTGTACGGGAGGGTGAGGGAGAGGTCCACGATGGGGGCGGGGACGGGGACGACGGGGATGGCGAGAGTGCAGGAAGGGTTGGGCAGTGGGATAAGGGAGGAGGGGGTTAGGGCGGGGATGAGAGCAGCGAGGATATGGGGGAGGGGAGGTCGAGGGTGGGGATGGAAGTGTGCGTAGAGGGGGGCGAAGCCGAAGGCTAGCGTATACGGGAGAGAAGGGAGATGGAGGGGGCGCGGACGACGGCGATGGCGGCGGTGCAGGAGGGGTTGAGCTGATAGAGGAGAGAGGGCGAGGGCGGGGTGGAAGTGAGTTTAGAGGCTGAGGGGCTGCGAGAGCGGTGGGGGCAAAGGCTTGTGTGAAGAGGAGGGCGAGGCCGATGGCGATGGAGGGGTTGCGGGAGGGGTTGGGCGGATGTATAGGGGACGAGAGTGCTAGGAGAGCGAGACTATGTAGGAAGGGAGGCCGGGGCCGGGTGTGGGGGTGGAAGTGAGTGGGAGGGGGCGGGGCGAGGGCTGGTGCATGGACGTGGAGCGAACAGCTCTAATCCGTGTGTGGGTCATCGATGTGGCAACTGCCCGCGGCGCGGCCCGGCGCGGCGTCCGCTCAGCTGTCGCTTCGCTTCGCTTCGCGTCGCATCGCGACGTCCGCCGCGCGCACCTGCCCTCCCGCGGGGCCTTCTCCCCGCCCCCACCGCCACCACCTCCGTCGCCCTTGGAAAGGAAGGGCTCTGAGGGCCGCAGCGCCCTTCCGCCCTCTGCCTCCCGGCCCTGCGGGGCCTTTGCTGCTCGCTCGCATTCGAACGCTGCCAGCCCCTCCCCCATTGGAATCCGCAGTTAGCCGCGCCCCTTCCTTTCATAAACGAGCACGCCAATTCCGTAAACATCATTTATACATGTGAGACATCGAAGTATCGGTTATGCTCTCCTAAAGCATATCACAACCTATGGATTTTCATTTACTAGAACGCTCATTATAAAACCCATATATTTGTACACCACGTCAATTATTTAATATTCTGTTGGGGACATCTCTCATAAAAATCAAATAATACACATTTTTCATTTTTTAAATCTATTTTAAGAGTCCCTCAGTCGGCTTAATGTGTGCTAGCTTTCGGTAATGCGATCCCGGGTTCAATTACCGGTCAGGGCAATGATAAAGCTGAATCTTCCCATTACAATCGTGTGTTTCTATAACTGTTTGACAAAGAGGAGTCCATGTACACCAGATATGGGGAAGGGAATTCGTCATGATTGTCACATGTCTTCCTTTTCCAAAGGTGTGGATATTAAATAAAATCTGCCCAGACAACACCGCTAGCTAGAAAAAAGTAGGATTATCCGACCCGAGAATGACAAATACATACGTACTTTTATTTTAGGCTGCTATATAACATCTTGTTCATTAGCATCCTCGGTTATGTCATCAAAAATTAATACTACATAACTTACCACTACATCAGCAATGATTATTAATAAATATTATCGATCGTTCTCTTGTTTATGCTTTATTGAAACTTAATTACGCACTCCTCTCCGTCAAATTAAGATATAAAACATGCGAAATAACTTTGAACTCTTGCAAATACTGAAAATACTTTTTTCATTAATGAATGTTAAAGCTTCTATATTAATTATAGTGAGAATTTCATTTTGAAGGGAGCAACGTTCAGGTGAATTTTACATGAATTTCAGCAATAATCTGCAGTCCGACTATCGTCATTTAGATTATTATTTTAATACTTTCATCCCATCTGCCATTCACCAGGCACCTGTGGATTTTCATCTCATTTACCCTCTTTTCACGTGGACGCTTCAATTACAATGTGGAGATCTGTAACAATTCTAGAATTTCTTTCTGATTAATTTTCATATCATACGTTTTATATGTCCTTGTCTGCAAGTTGAAAGGAAATTTGAATCGGTTGTCTAGTTTTTCAAAGGTGATAGAGGTCATACCAACTAATTAAAGCACAAAATTCACGTTTTCTTTTTTGACCCTCCTATCAGATGTCCTCATTATAGTAACTTTGTGTTTTCTGATCATATTCCTCTAGTAACTGAACTTTGATCTCTACTGTCGATGAATTTAAATTGGCCGCTGACATCTCTTCTAATCTTTTAAATCCCTATTATTTTTCGTCATCTGTCTGTCTTTTGTGTTATTGATCTCCAATTTTTTATCTTCACTAATGGATTGAGAATTGCACCTCAGTTCCATATCGAACAGATTTCACAAGAAAATATAGAAGTTTGCAGATTATGACATACAAATGAGATTATTGCAACACACATTAAAATTGGGCATAACTTAGAACCGATGCGTCCCAGGCTTTTAAAGAAGATTTACGTCTTCTGTAGGGACACAATTCTCTTGAGTACATAAATTCTGCCAGGCGACGTGTTTTGGGGGGACGGGTAGATGACAAATGTGGAAATGATTAGTGTCAGCTAGAGTGCAGGTGATGGATAGATGGGGACAGTGGGAGAAATGAAGGGGGACATGTTGGGTCCGGATTATGTTCTTAGGCAGTATGTTACAAAATAACACTTTTTTGAATGTTCTTTTGTAATTTTGCAGATTTAGTTCTTTTGGGTGCCCCCACTCTATATTATGGGTAGTCAAAAAGTGCAGAAGCCGAAATTAGTGTAAAATTAAATTGAAGGAGAAACACCGAAATTATATTTCACGATAAAATTAAAGGAACTATTTTATTTTCTATGCATTTTAATCTCGACGCTCAGTAATATTGGGATGGTTTCTCACCCACAGTACCTGCCCTAAAAATTACGTAAAGTGCTTCCGAACGATGAGCCTTCTCTGTGCGTCACGGGATTAAAATTGCATGCGCAAAGTTGAAAGACGAACGTTCAACAGAGCGCACGTGCGCTACCCTGTCCACACTGTGCTACACTGTGCGGTGCTTCAGTTGTGGTCTGTACAATGGATCCAGCCATTTGCGCGGCAATTTAGGCAGCTTATTTTATAATCAATCGAAAGAAGAGAAAAAGAGAGAGGTGCATGTGGATAAGGGAATAATTTCAGCAAGGAAAACACATTATTATACGCGAATGCCTTTAAGCCTATTATATTTGAAAACTATTGCATTTAATTGTTGAAGCTATTTAACTTACTAAATAAATTTAAAAAATGGTCATTACTTTAAAAATAAAATATAAATTAGGGAGAACTAAATATTCTTCTCCTGTCCCTGCAACACACCACACTGGAAATAGAAATAATTACATGTTCGTTTTTACTAGTTTCCACTATGTAGCTAAATGAATAGATATTGAAAATTGTTATTACTATGTACTCTACAAATATATAATAAAAGAATAATCTGCAAGAAATTTGCAATAAAATGCAGACGGACACCTCACAATAACTCGAACGTCTATCCAAGACTACTCAAAGAACTCATACGGCTCGTTATTCCGGATGACTTCGCTATGAAATACACATTCTTTGGAGGAAGCGCACGAGAAAAACGAGCAAGATTCCCGTCAGCTCTGGGAAAGATTGCACTTTTGCATGCGCATCGTTTTGACCAAAGGATGCAGGACCAAAACTCATGCGCTACGTGCGCTAGACGAGCGCAAAATTGAACGAAAAGACGCATCGTGTGGACGCGCCTTAACAGACATTTCGGGAATGGGCTTTCTCAGTTGGGTTCTACTTTAAATCAAATGTCAGTTTTCATACGAATATTATTTACAAAGCGCTGTGTTTTCGCACTTTGGAAGGGAAAAGACAACTTTTTGTCTAGTCTTTTTGTCTAGTCCGCGGCCGGAGTCAGTAACTACTTGGCACGGAGATAACTACTTGGCAGTCCGGAAGACACCCCGTCCAAGGCGCAGGTGCCAATGCTTCGGCCGGCATTCAGTGCCCAGGACGCGGTGTCTCCCGGACGTCCAAGGAGTTAACTACAACGTCTTAGTTTTTATTTTTTTTTAACTATGGCCCAGCAATTGAAAAAATCTGAAAGAAATTCACAACAGGTATTTTTAGAGGAAGTTTTGAGATTTTTTTCGTGCTGAACCGGTGTTCCAAGACGCGGTAAAACAGTTCTTGTAAATCCGAGTTCAATACATTCCCCTTCATTTCCCCACATGTCCGTTAGTTATCCTTCACCTGTACCGGAATTGCTTTCTCGTAAACTGCCAAAATCATCTTTCCTTGTATGATATACTTATTCAAAAGACTATAAAGCTTTAACAACTTGGTAATTTGTTACTACATTCTGAGGTCAAAATATTTATGTTGCAATCATTTTCACAGTGTAATTAAAGTCAAGTTTATTTGAAGGCAAGAAATGGTACAAATGGTTTTAATTTTTTAAACCACAACCAGACAGTCGAAAACAAAAAATCACAATTCGTGTTTTGAGGGGAATTTTTGAGATTTTTTCGAACATGTTCCAGGATTCTGCGTTCTAAGACACAGTAGAAATTATGTTTTGTTATTTTAAAAAAATTCTGTTTGAATTTGGTTCAGAGAAAATATGAAAAAATGTTTTTTGTTATGATAGAGTAAATTATTTTCTTTTTATTAATATATTTTCAATCAGATAAAATAGTGTTAAGTTGAGGGAAAAAATTGAAATAAAAGAAAGTTTACGGTTGTAGAGCGATGTGAGTTCTGAGATGGGGGCTAAGAAACCTTTCAAAAATCTTATTTTTGAGTTACAGTTATAGTGTAACAACTCAAATGTCATTTGCTTTGAGAGAACATTTTACCATCTTATCCGGGTTTACCCTTTCTCAGACTATTAATGATGTATTAAAATCTTTCTCTTGGATTTCGCTTTAACAACAATCGCAGATGGTCAGTTGTCAATTTAGCCGTGATCGCCAAGACAATGCTATCTCCTGGTCAGGGTGTTCATATGACTTGCATCGATTCGAATCATCTAAAACCGTGCGTATTTACCTGTGTCGGTTAAGTCGGAGGGAGAGTTGGGTATAAAGCAAACGGTGGTTCGTCCACTCCGAAGCTGACAGAGCACTAAGTTCTAACGGTATTGCTTTTTATAGAAAAAATACATAAAATAGTTCAAGACACTAATGGGTTAAATTTTTTTCAATTCATTTTCGCTTTAAAAACAATTACACAAACTTTCGTATACCCCACAAAATGCATTGCAGTTAAAGATCTTTTTGATCAAATTTATTTTTGATGGGAAAATTTAAATTCTGAAAATATTACTTTAATATCAATATATAAGTTAGAAAATGTCTAATAATTAATTTAATACTAATAAATACTAACGTGCAACTATTTTAAAATTATTGCTCCCAAACAAACATTTTTAAGAAGACATCTGTGCTCATATATTTCGTATACTTCGTTTCAACTAACATAGTTTAACTCTTTTGAAATAACTTTCTTAATAATATATGGTGTGTAGTTGTCTCATAAAGTGTCTTATAAATCGTAGCTTCGGCACTTTGTTATTTTTGTTATTTTTTGTTTTATTCTGGATTTATTTTGTTATATAAATGTGTACGATATACGGTCTTTACGTGTGATGTATTTTACTTCTCTTTTCCGGAATTACATGAAATGAACTAATTAGAAATTTGAAGTAAAAATTTAGTTTGGCAGAGCCGGGAAAAGAAATCTTTGTAATCGAAAATAAATTCCCTATAGCAGCGCGTTCCTAAAGAATGTCAGTTATGTCGCTAGGGAGACTGAAGGGCAACAGAAGACCTTTCAGAAGTAAAAAAAAATAATAATAATAATCCCGCTGAATTTCAAGCGATCAGTTCTTGTAAGTTTTTTTACAGTTGCACATATATAGGGAACTCATTTTATATTTGCAAGATTAAAAAAGTCATTTTATACTTACTAAAGTTCTTTCACCTCTCGATGATTAAGATGTGTCAGAATTTTGTACCTAATCATACAAAATGTTAAATGTAAAATGTCAAAATTATTATTTACTTTTCTGTCTATAGAATTTTCAACTTTGTTAGACTGTATTTGGTCTTTATTTTAAAGACAGAAAATTGTTGTGGATAACTGTTTTACATAAAAATTAAAATATGATTGCAATATATTGTGTGTGATACATAATACAAAAAGCAACGTTTCGTATAATAATTATTTCTATCTTGAGACTTAAATGTCGAAATTTTATATTTTATGTAATTATTTTATTTGTTTTGACATTTAAACCTGAAGATAGAAATAATTATTTTCAGAAACGTTACTATTACTATTATGTATCACATATAACATATTGCAATCAGATTGTAATTTTTACGTCAAACAGTTATCCTAAACAATTTTCTGTTTTTAAAATAAAAAGACCAAATACAGTCTGACAGTTGTAAAATGTTGTCCTTGGAATTCATGTCGGTCAATTGCTCCTGCGCCAAAAGTTTTTTTGGCGACCCCCTCCGAGAGAAATCTGGCTTTCTGAGGCCCTTCGCTGTTGTTTTGGCGGTTCCTCTCCTCAGCTGCACCCTCCGTCCCCCTCCCCGCCTGTACCGGTTGCATGTGCCCCCCATCCCCCACCCGTCCGATGCTCCACGCGCGCACCTGACCGCTCCCACCCTCACCCCCACCCGCACCCGCACCCGCACCCCCACCCCAAGAGACCTTTCATTTGTCTTCAGGCTGGTCACGAGAACGCACGCGCAACGGCTGATGTTTGCCGTTAATTCTTGTTATAAATAGTAGACTCTACTGTTTTTATGAGACATTTGAAAACCATACTAGAATGTTTGTACATTCTATTCGTATTGTGCTTTAAGTTTGACGTGAAGACTTTTGCGGAGATAGAAAGAAAAGCTAATCCATAATATTTAATGTGTTCGAAATTATACCAAATAATGAATACACAATATGATTGTTTTTTTTCAATTGCTCAGAATAAACTTGTAGCAATTTGTATGAAAACATATTTATCTAATTTGTATTAAAATGTAACCTTAACACACTATTAATTTTATGAGTGAAATTATTATATTACTGTTATCATAAATTCCTATTATCTATCCAGTATCCAAAAATACAAAAACAATGAAACAAATTCGATATTCACCGAAAAACTAGTAATGCTAAGCACGAAAAGTACTAAAATTTTCGAAAAATTGTACATGACCTTATTTCAAAATCTACCTTTAAGTAATAGATTTCATTAAGGTAAAAACTATTGATCTTTAATATTTTAGTTAAGGGAAGACCCCGAAAAAAGTTTGAACTTTTGGAATTTTCAAAAAATAAGGATTTTCTACCAACATGAGGCCTTCAGCCTTCTCTTAAACGTTTTTAACACTATCCAACAACTCAAAAACGATGGAAACATGTTTTTTTCTTAATTCTGAAAAAGTCCCATAGGCTTTATGTAAAGTACTCACCAAAATTCAACTATCGGTTTCAATTTCAAGGGACCGGGACATCCGCCAGATCGATTGGGAAATATCAATTTTGGAGAAAATTAGCTGAACTGTTTACTCGCTAGCATTGTTTACAGACGTACAGACGTTTCACCCTCATTCCATTTTTCGGTATCAAGGACCCACAAAACAAGGATTCTGGCTACACCACGTGATAGAGGATTTTTTCCTAAATTTAGCTACTGGATTTATCCACTTTCACGTTACCAGGGCCCTGTAATAAGAGATTTTCTGCCGAAATTCGCCGTTTTTTCGCGCAGCATTACATCAATCTCTCTACTCCTTAGGAGGAAAGTGAAAACTAACAAATTAACGAAATATCTTTCACGATACTCCGCGGCGCTCGGCCGGCCATTTGTGACTGATGGGTTGCAGCTAATTGCCCCCCTTAGAATCTATATTACTAAATTTCGTATGCACTCAGAATGCGAGAGAAACCTTAAGAAGTCTGTGGCCAAGTCAGAGGTATCATTTGTTTTGTTAGACGCCCAAGATCTCGAAAAAGTGCAAAAACAACGAAGCATGTTCAGTTTTGTTCTGAAAATATCAAATATTTAGTAGTGTTTTATTCTGCACATTCTCAAAATAAGTCCACCGACTAAATTCTAAAACTGTGTCACTATATAGAAGACAACTTCGTCGAACTGTTGTATTGTGTCTATACTCTGTACACGATATTACTGCTGTATTTCTGGAAGCGGGTATTTGTAAAATAATTTATACGAGAGTGTCCAATGTAATACTGTCAATGGAGAGTATTTCACTTATCGTTTTTGAGCAGTATGTGCACTAGATTTTGGGAAATGTGGAGTTTTGTTCAACAGCATTTTTTAAATTGAAATTCAAAGCAACCGACCGCAAGAATTCTCCTCCAGACAGCGACTGTACTCGACTAAACTATTTAGTGTTGACAATCCCTCTCTCGTCGAAACTCGAAGCCTAGTCAGAGGCATCGCAGTGATCTCAGTTAATGTCCTGAGCCACCTAATTCAGTGCAATTTCCGACAAATCAGCGATTTCAACGAAAATGTTTTATTATTTAGCGAGATCTGTTTCATTCTTTAAAGTTCCCTTTTCGCTATTCTAGTACGAAGTTTAATCAAATAATTTGGAGTCATTTGTGGAAAAGTATAAAAATGCAGGTTTTATGTAAAGTAACTTAAAAAATTAAAATATTAGTTTCAAACTTGCAGAGCGTCGAGTTTATTAATATCAATAGAAGAATATAAATTTTGCATAAAATAGACTGAATGGTATAGGCTTTGCGTTTATAGACATTTTTCTGTCAATCGAGTTTTTGGTGTCTAGGATTCACATAACGCTGATAGTCTGACTACATAGCGGGCTAGAGGAAGTAATTTATTACACAAAGGAAAAAGATTTTTCCACTTTTTCGTTAACAGTGCTCGTCAGTAAGAGTTTTGCTATCGAAAAATTACAGGTTTAGTCCCCACAGCATTACAAAACTTTATTTTTACTGCGTAAGCTTCTATGCGGGAATGTAAAACTTTTTCTTTTAATTTTGTATTGCAAGGACAAAGTATCCAAAAGGGAAATGGGATAAGAGGAAAGCCCTAGTTTTGAAGTTTTACATTTCGCTGTACACCACTGATTTCCGAGAATAGAGATTCAATTTTACAGACTTCACTCTCTGACCTGCCAATCAATGGATTTAGTATTGGCAGTCTATGCTCGTTCGTCATTCAAATACAAGTTTTATTCCCTTCAACGCAACGCTATCAATGTTTCCAGCCGACCAACCCAACTCCCCAAGCTCAGCACGTTTCAATGGAAATTTACATCTAATTTACTTTGTAGTATTCTTAAAGACATATTTCAATTCTACAATTAGGAGAAAACAGAGGGAAACTGAAAATCTGTAAAAATCTCATATAGGTGCCAAAACTAGCGCACTGTTAGGCAGCCATTAAGAAGGTTAGGCAAACCCAAAGGTAAGCCCAGAGTAAAGATACAAGGCACGGCTAGTGGCACCTGGTCATCTGCGACGCCCGCCCCTCCACATCGCTGCGCTTGTGATGTGCCGCTAATGTCTGCCCCGGGATAACAAATTCGTTATGCGCTTGAAGCCTCAAAGATCACAAAAGCGCCGACTCCAAAAACGTCCGCCCAAGCCCCGCCCGCCCCCGCCCGGCCCCATCCGGCCACGCCCGCTCCCGCCCGCACCCGCCCGCACCCGCCCGCACCCGCCCGCACCCGCCCGCCCCCGCTCGCCACCGCCCGCCATCGCCCACCCCCGCCACCGCCCGCCACCGCCCGCCACCGCCCGCCACCGCCCGCCACCGCCCGCCACCGCCCGCCACCGCCCGCCACCGCCCGCCACCGCCCGCCACCGCCCGCCACCGCCCGCCACCGCCCGCCACCGCCCGCCACCGCCCGCCACCGCCCGCCACCGCCCACTCCAATACTCTTATCCTAGCTCTGCTCTGACCTCGCCCCCAGCGCCACCCCCTATCTCAGTCCCTGCGCTAAGAATCTTCTTTTACAATATTCTTCTAATCACGTAGCTGAGTTGATTATATAAGTTCCCTGTAAGTTATTTGTGGTCTGATGATGGAAATTTTTCAAATTACTGAATTAATGCAATTTTAATGTTATTTTGAAGTTACTTTAAAAACACTGTCATCTGGATATGCTATAGACGTATAAGCATTTAACGACTACAATTGAAAAGCAGCGATTTTTTAAATTAAATTTACAGTTGCTTTCAGATTACTGTGACTACATAGCATTTTAGTGCATTGGAATCTTGTCAAGTAAAATTCTCATTGGGCAAATTTCTAATAAATCACATGGCAAAGAATCAAGACAATTGATGATTCATTGAGATTTTCACTAGAAAACTATAAAGAATAAATACAAATTTTGATCTTCTTCACAGACTGCCAACATAATCTGTTCCTTATATATCTACATAATGAAATTCTCATTTACCCCAAACACCTGATGGGTCAAACAAAGTCATCAAATAGTTGTGTTATGCAACTATTGTAGTTAGTAACTAAGAAAGTGAGTTAAAAACTATTTTTAACACATAAGATTTTGTAATAGACATTGAAATGTTACAATTAAGGTTGTAAGTTAAATAGTATTCCGAGAAATTAACAGTGGTTGAAGCATGACAGACGACGTAAATTAAACAATACAAAATTAAGTTAGCCGAAGTTGAAGCAGGACAAACAGTTATAAATGCATTACGATTTGCTATGACAACTTGCATCACGTGTAAATCATATTCGAAATACTCTGCACAATTAACATGTGGAATTATTGCAATGAAAATGGCATGAAAATACATAAATTCATGCGGCATAAATGCACACAAAATATGCCGAAATGGACACAATCATGCCGAAACTTCTGGAAAACGGCTTCATTGTAGTCTCACACCCGCAACCGTCACTCCTGAGAAAATTAAAATTTACGCGAGATACATGTTACATACACGTGCGGCGGCGATTGTCTAACGGTTAGCGTATCGGACTGTTATACCCAAGTTTGCGGGTTCGAACCCGATCGAAAGGGTGAAAGGACGAAAAAATCCTTCGTACGCCTTCCTTCGGAGGGGAAGTAAAGCCGGCTGTCCCATGTTAGTAGATTTACTGCATGTAAAAGATACTCAAGCCTAAATGATGCCTCTGAGCTAAATTCAAATCGCCTGTTGCGTCGCCCAAGTAATACCTTCTTTCTCCCATGGTTGGTGAAAGGAGTGTAGCGGAATTTGCGTGGTCAGGCGAAAGAGCAGGCCTCATGGTCTGAGTCTCGCCACGTAAAATAAGGCAAATTCAATTCAGTTCAATTCAATGTTGCCAGGTTTCCTTGCGGAAAGGATGCCGTGGGGAAAATGTAGCTGACACAGATAATCGCGACACTAGATAGTAAAATGGAAAAACACTTGCTATGGTACCAACATTTTGAATAAATACACACCACAGGCACTATTACAATGCCATGAAAGAGACAACCTGATAAGGGATTCTCGTGATGCAGTGGGGGCTCGTGCAGGAGCTTCAGTGGTTCAGCGATTCTCTCTAAAATACTAAGAAAATAGAAAAAAATACCAAAATGAAGTGGTAATAAATCTATTTTGTTCCCCTTAGTGTGGATTTTCAGCAGAAAATTTGATCTGTTGTTCTCTTGACAGCGCTTCGCGACGGTCCGATGCACCGTATCTTGGTTCACTCGGCTGAGAGAACCGCAGGGGTATGAAATGAGACTGTAACGTGGCGGGGGCATGGAAGCGAGTTGTGGCGAGAACATAGCCAAGGGAGATGTTCCCCCCGCCACCTCACATATCGACGGAAATACACCCACGACACAATCATTTCTCTGTGAAAGCAGAACATGCATGAAAAGTCTCAGGGAATAACAGAATTCCGGCTATAGTTGAAACTTTGAGATTTTGAAAAACATTCTTTACACGAACACTTTACACGAAGACCCTCGGACATTTTCTAAGTTTTCTCAAAAATGGCTTCAAATTTTTTCTTTAAATTTCTTGTAAAAATAGAGTCAAGTACACTTATAAACGTGACATAGGTCCAATTTTCACGGTTAACTCTGAATTTTTGAAAAGTTTAAAAGTTGAATTATTTCCAGCGTCTTCCGGCAACTACAAAATTAAAGATAGAGATTTTTCCTTAAAATGAAATTTGTTGCTCATAATCAGTTCTTTTAATAAGATCATGTAGACTCTTAAAAATTTTAGTATTTTTCGCGCAATATTGCGTGCAATATTTGCAATTTTAGGGTAGTACAAAAACAAGATTTTCTCAAAAAGCACTTTTCTTTAAATGTTATGTATAGATAGTGCTCAATTCACTGTATATGTTGACGTAAACACCATATTGCTCTATTTTTTTGTTTTGTTTTTTCAAAAATTAAAAAATGTAATTTTTTGACTTGTATTTCACGCCATTTATTTTTTTATTTATTTTTTTATTTTTATTTTACGTCAAAATTTAATATTTATATTTATATTTACATTACCGAAAATTTTCTCACATTGTGGTATTTATGGGTACATGTGCTTTAAATAATAGTATATAAAATTTATGGAAAACTCAACAGTTTTCTGTGAAAATGAATTCAAATTTACGCATTTTGAGAAACGCTGAAATGCCATTTTCTCAAAAATAGCTCCAAATATTTTCTTAAAACTTGTCCAACAGATAGTTCTAATTGCACCATTTGATATGACTTAAAGTTTATTTCGGTGTATTCTTTTTCTTTCAAAAATAACACAAATGTATTTTATTAAAAATCTCTCATATACTCACTTCCATCGATTTGTATACATTTTTGCATCTGTAAGTGAAAGTACTTTCAATGACTTCAAATTACCTTTTTCGAAAACTCAGTAGATTCCTATAAAAAGAGCTTCAAATTTCGCATTTACAGTAACGCTTAAACGCCATTTTCTTAAAAACGGCTCTACATTTTTCAATGAAAACTGCCATATAGGACGATGTTTCACTCTTCTTTAATATTCTTAAAGTAATATTTCAGTTCCACTATTAGGAAACCGAAAAGTTGAAAAAATTGTCAAAAAATGTACTTCGGGCTGCGATAGGTGTCTGCTGGCAAGAGAATAGGGCAAGACCGAAAAGATAGTCCACATCAAAGAAATTAGAACGCTCTTCTACCAGAAAGTCTGTACCATTTTCTAGCACCTCTAGTTTCCTGTAGAAATAGTTCGTTTAAAATGAGTTAATTTTACTCAACACTAGAAAGCATACCATAAATTTCTCCTAATATTGTTAAGCGACTATCAAGTTTTATCGCGCATTAATTCATTAGAGATAACTACCGTATATTCGGGGACCTGACCTGAGGGCACCCAACAGTTGTTCGTCAGTGCCCCTCTTCATTATTCGCACTTCGCAGCCGCTCCATGTTTTGCTACCAAGGGCGGCATCAGTAAATGAATATGCGATCGCGTTCGGGCAAATAAACTGATATGGAATTGAATTTGCGCGCTCTCCACGTGCAGCGGAATCCTCATTGCGCGCCCCAAATGATAACAAAATAAACACTGCGTAAGCAGGCTGACGGTGCGAGAACATTTTCATGCATATTTATCCCCACCACATCGCTTCGAATCGAGAAGCCAACTGGCCCTTAATTACACATTCTCTGGCGAGATCTACCACAAACATCACGGGACCGTTTAAAATGCGGTAATTCAGACACTAATTTTGGCACTGGAACGGCAATGGATGAAGCATAGAATTCTGCTCTTCTGGAATGACTAAACCCTGAACGTTATTATATCTCATATTTAATTCTTTCACTTCGGTACGCTCGGAGTTCAGACTTCTTTGGAAAACAGGTGAAATTTCACTGAAAAAGGATTTTAGGGTTGTGTTCTTTTTGAAATGTTGCGAACGATTAAGTTCAAATTGCAAAATTCTGAAGGAATGAGATAGAGGTTTTCATCATCAACCTGAACTAAAATTCCTCTAACAAACTGTGACATTACGCGATATCACTTAATAAAAGTAAAACCGCAATGAGTACAGCGTTCGTTGCGCCGCGGGTGGGCGGGGCGGGAGGGTCGGTGAGATCGCCGTGTCCACAAGTGTATCACCTTCGTGCTTGAGAAGGTGGTGGCCCCACAATTACGAACTCGTAACACCACCCAAAGATGTGGCTGTTTTGGTCCACACGAGTGGCCGTTTGCAATTTTTGAAGTTATTTCTCGCGACGCGGACAACTGGATTAGGGGCCGGCTACCTCATTGGGCGACTCTGCTTGTCCCCGCCGACCTGGACTTCCAAGAGCGGCCGCCACATACAACATACACCCGATCGGGCGGAGGAAAATTCGCTGCACGAGATCAAGCTGGGTGTGAGGAAAGCATTTCGAACCTTATAAAAGATATTTTTCAAAAGCATAGTGGAGATAGGTGCGAGGACGCCCCGCCCACGTGCGCCGAGGTTTCAATAACAGTGAATCAGCAGGAAATCTGATCACTTCTAGGCAGGTCAACGATAGGAGAACATCATTGTGGAGATACGGAGAAAATCTGTTCAGTTCTCGACATGTCAGAAAATTAATAACCTATAGATTTGGCACTGAGAATATCTAATCAATTCTAGCTACGAGACAACAGGAAAATTGTATGGGGTTGGCACAAGGTTAATTGAATCAGTTCCAGTTAGGCTTAGTCATCAAATTAATGACTTGTTCTCTTTGAGCCTCGAATTAAGCATAGTCTACGCTAATGGGAAGCATCCATTGAGGGGAGTTGCGTAGAGTTTCCCAACTCCATAAACATTGATAGCAATTAAATATCCTGCAGATTTTCAGGGAAGGAATCAGTTGGTATTCTCGATAGGCCACAAATATTTTATTCTGTTGAAAGTGACTGAAAATCCCTTGCTCACCTGGGGAGCAAATTGGGCTTAGAGAAAAAACTTGCCAGATCCTTGGCAACCGAGTGCTTTGAGAGGTCCACCTGCAGGGTCGAGGCACAAGCTCAGCGACAGGGCTCAATCACTGGATGGCATCGCTCCCCCACATCGTTCTGCCGCGCAATCGGCTACGTCCGTCCGCGGAGTCTGCTGCCCCGCCCCCTCCCCAGATCCTCTACATCCCCCCTTCCGGCACATCCTCCATCAACATTGCCACCCCTCCGCTTTCCTGCTCCTCCATAGGACCGAATCACCTTTACCCTGACATGCTCATGTCCTCCCCCACGCACACTCTCCCCGCCACTACATACCTTTCTCTCTTCCCACATCCCCTCCCACCTTATCTCCGTCCTCTGCTTAGCATCTCAACTCTTCCAGATTCCCTCTCCTTCGCTTCCCGCACCGCTTAGCTCATCGTTATTTCCGAGCATTCCTGCCTCTGCCTCACATTCACAGCTGCGAACCGCGTTCTCCGCGCTTCAGTGTCCCCCCCACGTTTGCCACGCCCATGACCACCTCACCGCCATTTACTGTTCTCGCCGCCTCTTCCCACGAAGCGCCACTTGCCTCGTATCTCACCTGATCCGGACGCCCCATGGCAAGCCCGCGCTGCCAACTGCAGGTGGGGCAGATGCGCACTCGGTTGCCGGGGTCCCCGCGTCCCTTCGCGCTGAGGGTAGGGTCCTGCAAAATGTATAGGTGTCATTTCAATAACTCATTCCCTCCTGACCACAGGTACATCACGTTTTCATTTTATCCGTATAAAGGTAGAACTATTTTACTATCATTATTTCCTTTCATTCTTTTTGAAAGAGGCAAATTTTGCAAGTGTTAAAACAGAGTTCCATCCCTACGATTCGATCTGGGAAGACAGACCTGCGCGTTCGGTCCCGCCCTACGTGTTGGGGGTGTGACGAAGTCGCAAACGCTGGAAGCAAAAATATATATATATATATATATATATATATATATATATATATATATATATATATATCAGACTTTCACTGCGAAAAGTTAGAGCTTAGTCGTTTCCAGATGATTAAATCAAATTCCTCGTTGATGGCAGTCGTTAATTAGTGATGACAGTGCCCCTTTTAGGATCTTGGTAGCCCTAGCTGCCTTCGTCGTCTTTCTCTGGCGCTCGCTTTGCCTTTACAGCCCCTGGCCCTCCCCCCACCACCCCGCAGCCTCCCCCGGCTGTGTAACTTCCTCTACTTAGCGGCTTAGCGCTAAGTTACTTAGCATCACTTATCTAATTACACGCAGGGTGGGCCTACTTATTCTTATCTCCCCCATTTTTGTCACTCCCTATCATGTCATTCGTTTTTAATACCCCCGGGAATTTTAGGAGCTTCCGCGCGCCGCCCCGGTTTATGCCTGGCCGAGGCCTTTAATCGAATTGGATTCCTGTCCTCGCTTTTTGCGCCAATGGAGACTCCGGTGCGAGCGGGCGGCGCTCGTCTTTTGACGCTGCCGTCGAATTTATCTTGTCGATCGCCTTCTTGCCTCGTTCGTTAGATGGCAACGCTCTCGAAGGGATTGGGAGCGGAATGGGGAAACGAAATGGACATTGATTCCGAAGATCTTTTATGATGGAAAGAACAGGCGTAAATGAGGAATGTAAAGTCGCAATATGTAATCCTTCCGTTAAAGTCAGCTCGTCAGATCCTCTTAAACTACTGCTGCTGTTGCTGCGGTGTATACTTTCTCGCTTTATTGGGAAAGGTTATGTAATATAATATTGCAAATTTTTCTCTACTAACACTTTAGATTTACTTGAAAAATTTCCAACCAATCAAACGAAGCACTTGCTTTAATAATCTGCAATTATTTTGTCATCCAGAAAGGTATTCATTTCCTTCTTTTGCAATGGGAACAAATATGAATAAATCACAACTATTACACACGAAACACATTTTACAGAAAATCTAATATAATTTCACTCAATCTTGACTTAAATATTACATCTAGAACATAATAGAAACGTTGGTACAAAATTATTTCTTTTAAAGGAAATATATGATGATAACGTCAGCAATCAAAACTGTAATCTGTACAGCGTCAAACATCGTTGCTCAACAATGAGCTAATCGCCAAATCGTGGCATTGAATTTTGAACTATCATAAGCGAACAACCTGGGTTCCGACAGGCAAAAGTACAAGAACTGTACTTCTAAGTCCAGAATCGCAATTGACAACAGTAAATCACCAATACTCATTCTCTTAGATTTCTATAAAGCTTGAAAAATATTGAGACGTCATGTAAAGTACCCTCAAAAATCAAAATATTCCTTTTGGTCCCACAGAGCCTTGATTTCGTCAATATCGATCGGGATATGTCAGTTTTCCGAGCAATTTCTCTGACCAATTTTGGCGCTAGTGTATACGGGCAGCCGGGCAGTCAACCGTTTACGATTTAACCAATTTTTTGACTGAATGATCTACAAACTTTTGATTGAGATTCCACAAAGTGTTAGAGAAAGTAATTTAACTCATATAGAAACAAGGTTTGTCCACTTTTTTGTTTTCATGACACCGCACTAGGAGCTTTCCTGACAAAAAAAATTTCCGATGTTTGCCGCAGATTGAGAATTAGATTGCACTGATAAATAAATATCTTATCTTTAATATGAAACACGTGAGACATGTCCGAAAAACATTTTAATTTATCGTAATTCAAGCCAAATTTTTGCAGAAACTACTTACGTTCTGAAACATTTTTTTCATGAACTTATTTCAAGATCTAATTTGTAAATAGATTTTTATTAACGAAAATGTCAACGATATTGTACTTTTGCGAGATTGACGTTTTGCAATTTTCAAAAATAGACAGATTTTGTCGAAAATTGGATATGCTTAATTTTATAAGCGTCTTTGGGTCAATACAAATTATTGAAAAGTTGGTCTTTATTTAGAAAATATGTTTTAAAAGTTGCCTATATTTCACATCAATTTACATGGAAACTACTGTTAGTTTCGAAAACTTGAACTTCACCGTATTTAAATATGTCTTTGAAGTAATAATTTTATTTATAAAATTACAATTTCCATTACTGTAGTTGGAGGACCATTCTGCAAAAAATTATAACTTTTGCAATTTTCAAAAATTCAATAATTTTAACGAAAATGAAACAAGAGATTTTCTTCTGTTCGAAAAACAAATTGGAACCATTTCCGAAAAAATTAAAATTGTATTGAGGTTTTATGTAAAGTACCAAGAAAAATCAAAATAGCCTTTTGAAATTCAAGAAGCCGTGACATCAGCCACATTGATCGGAAAATATCAATTTTGGTGAAAATCCTGCTTACGGTTTAGCCGTTACCGTTATTGACAGACAGACGTACTGCCGTAAAACAATCCACAAACATTGATTCTGACTACACAACGTGTTCGAAGAAGTTGTTGACTATGTAGAGATTTAAGGAAGATCCACTTTCTGGCCTCGATAACCCATAAAACGTCTTTTTTCTGAAGGCAAATTGCCGATTTTGGTGCACCATTACAGTATGTTTTCTATACTACTTAAATAATATGCGAAAAAGTAAAAGCTGTTGTCACTTTGTAAAGAAAATTTGTGAGAATAACACTTTATCAGTACTTGCGTCTAACGACGATAAATATTTCTTTGTTATCGGACGTTACGTAACATTATTGGAATATTAATATTATGTTTTCAAAATTTAAAATTATAACAATAATTAATACAACAATTATAACTAATACAATTATAGCAACCCGAAATATTATTAATAATCACACATAACCAATTGAATATTTAATTCATACACCAAACCAATATTTATTTTATTTTGTGACATGAAATTCCACAGATGTTTCGAGAGAGAGAAAAGTTTGTAAAAAATTATATTGGGCTCTGATCGGTTCTTTCGATTTTATTTTGCAACGAACAGTGCCAAGTTACGCAAACCAGGTCAGCTCTTTATTGAACATAAATTCCAGCTAAGGGGTAGCAAATCTCGGGTCGTGCCTAGAGAAAATAGAGCAATATATACAGAAGCCTTTAGAATCTGATCCTATTGTAAGTAAATTATTGGATGGAGGTCTCTGGAGCGGTGGGTTTGGAGGGGCGGCCTCGGCCTTCTTTTGAATATCGATGAGAGCGGGGCGGGGCGGGGTGAGGTGGAGACGCCGCGGTCGGTGAACATGGGGACGGGAGGTGCGTGGCTGCAACTGTGGCCGCCCACCAGCCACCCCCCACTATTCACCGCCCCCGCCCCCACCCCCGCCCCCGCCCCCCTGCGCCCTTCACGCTCTCCGCGGCCGCCCCTCCATGTACGCCTGCAGCCTCCACATACAATCCCCACACGTTGTCCTCACAAGCCACTTCTCTCACTGTCTTCGTACATGTTCCACGCGTGTCGGACGGTGTCGTTTCACATATCCACGCTTCCACCGTTCCGCCACATTTCCCCGATATCGCCCTTCCGTCACCATCCCCATACACACTCCTCGTCACACACCACCGCTCCTCCACAGTCTCCAGCCGCCTTCCCCTCTCAGAGTCCTCGTCCCCGTGCGCCTCCTGGCGACGAAATGAACAGCGGCGCTTATCTTCCGGGGCTCGATTGCAATTTTCGAGGCTGCGCGCTCTGGGCTGTTGTTCCAGCGCGGATTGCATTCGTTAGCCCCTCGCGCGAGGAGGCTCTGGAAGCCACGACACGCGGTAGGGAGGGGCGGGGCGGGTAGGAGGGGGAAGAGAGAGGGAGGGTGGGGAAAGAGGGGGGGGAACGGAAGGTGGAGAAAGGAGGGGTGGGGAAAGGAGGGGTGGGTGGGGTGGGAGAGGAGGGCGGGGCGAAACGGGCGGAGCGGAGAGGTAGAAGAGCGGGGAGAGTAGGAGTGGGGAGAGGAGGGGCTGTGAGGGGCGTGTGGGTTGGGGAAGGGCGGGGCGGGGCGAGGTGAGGCGAGGAGGGGCTGGGAGAGGAGGGGCGGGGAAAGGAGGGGTAGGGAGAGGATGGGTGGGGCGGAACGGAGAGAGGAGGAGCGGGGAGGGGAGGTGTAGGTAGAGGAGGGGTAGGGAGAGGAGGGGCGGGGCGGGGCGTGTGGGGCGGGGAGGGGAGGGACGAGGAGAGGTGGGACGGGGAGAGGAGAGGAGGGGCGGTGAGAGGAGGGGCAGGGAGAGGAGGGGCGGGGCGAAACGGAATGGAGCGCGGCGGGGTGGGGCGGAGAAAGGAAGGGCGTGTCCCGCTGGGGCGGGGCGGGGCAGGGCAGAGTGGGACGCGCGGCACGGAGCGGGGCGGGGCGCTGATGGAGTGGGTAGTGCATTTAAATCCTTCCGCGCTGTCACCACTTAGTGAAACAGGACGGGCGGGCTCTGCGGTGCACCACTTAGTGAAACAGGACGGGCGGGCTCTGCGGTGCTTGATTTGCTCCACGCAGCTGGCTCATCATTCACGAGAATGCAGATGCAGTGGCTTCGCGTAGGGTCATGCAAATGGAATGAATTCTGTCGATATGAAAGTAAAATCCATAATGTTCGGTTGTAAACACCCCCGACTCTCTTCAAAGAATTAATATTCGGGCTACCAATATTGATATGGAATACCTGCTACAAAACGTGCAATAACCTGAGTAAAATTCCTGTTGTAAAAAGTACTTCCACGTTTCTTTAATATTCACAGCTTCCTCACATAATTCAATATTATTGGATCTAGGAACATTTCATCTCATCTTTTTATTAAAAGTATTAAAAAAATAATTTGATCTTTCCAGGAGAAAACTGAAAATTTCTAAGAATATTTATTTCTCCATACCTTGTATATTAAGGAAAATATATTCCTTTCGGGAAAGAGGTAATTTTGAAATGATTGAAAGTGAAATAAAAAATTTATTTCTAATAAAATAGAGAATACGTTTTACCTAACGAAAATTTCCCAGTCGCACGAGACCTCTGTATGATGACATCACCGTAATAAATACTGAGTTGTGGAAGATTTCAACGTTTGTTTTCTATAAACGCCCATTCAAAGCACAGGTACACAAATTAAAAAAAGTTTTCAGACCCAAACACTCGCCACATGAGTACATGTTTCTCTATGTTTATAGACGCGCTGACTCTGAATCTGAAGCCAGAATTTCGCCCCGTCTTTAGTTTTTGTGGAGTATAAAGCTACAAGACAATCTTGTATTGACATGTGTTTTCCGCAAATTGGTCGAAAATGGGAGCAGCACCAATATTTTTACCGTCCTGGGGGTAAAATATGTTTAAAAAAAGCATGGAGTCGTTTTTGATAAAATATTTGTTTATTCATTTGCCATATTTCACCCAGTTACACAAAAATTATTCATATTTTCAAATACTTGTATCTGATCTTTTTAGGATTTTTGAGCAACAATTTCATCAAGGAAAACATCTCAATATTGAATATTGTGGTCGTAAAAGGACACTGAAAATTTGTTTGAACTTTTGCACTTTTCGAAAGGTCAGAGAGGTCAAAAAATGAGACCGGCGCCAAATTTTAAAGATTTTTTAACGCTTCCCAGAGAAAAGTTTAATAAAAAATTGGAGCCAATATTTGAGGAAATTTTGAAAATGTTTAAGTTCATGTATTCCCAGAATACAAATATCCGTTTCAAACACGCAGGCCTTGGATTCGTTTAGATTGAAAATATCAATTTAGGAGAGTCAGGAAATATCAATTTAGGAGAAAATGGGTTTAACTGTTTAGATGGTACTGTAGGCAACACACAGGCAGATGGATACAGACCGACAGAGTGACTGACGTTTTGCCGCCAGTCGATTCTTTTGGTATCAAGAACCCATAATACATCGATTCTGTCTTCAAAACGAGTGATTTACTATACATAGGAACAATATTTATCGCCTTTTTCATTATCACGACCCGGCGATAAGTTTCTCTGTCGAAAGTATCGAAAAAAGTGAAAAGCCGATTTCTAGAAAGTAAAAATGAGTTGTTTTGATCATTGGGAGTTGAATGGAGTCTAGGTGTGAGAAGCAGACGAACGGGCAAATAAGAAACCCGAATAGCTGAAGATGCGATGGGTACAGAAACGAGAGCGCAATATAGGGGTGGGCGAGAGCGGCGAGCGAACGGGTGAGCGAGCGGGTGAGCGAGCGGGCGAGCGAGTGGGTGAGCGAACGGGTGAACGAACTTGCGAGAGAGTGGGCGAGAGAGCGGGCGAGAGAGCGGGCGAGAGAGCGGGCGAGAGAGCGGGCGAGAGAGCGGGCGAGAGAGCGGGCGAGAGAGCGGGCGAGAGAGCGGGCGAGAGAGAGCGGAGAGAGAGCGGGCGAGAGAGCGGGCGAGAGAGCGGGCGAGAGAGCGGGCGAGAGAGCGGGCGAGAGAGCGGGCGAGAGAGCGGGCGAGAGAGCGGGCGAGAGAGCGGGCGAGAGAGCGGGCGAGAGAGCGGGCGAGAGAGCGGGCGAGAAAGCGGGCGAGAGAGCGGGCGAGAGAGCGGACAAGCGAACGGGCGTGTGTGCGAACGAACGGGCGTGTGTGCGAGCGAGCGAACGGGCGTGCGATCGAACGAACTGGCGAGCGAGCGAACGGGCAGATGAGCGAGCAAGCGACCGGCGAGCGGGAGGGCGAGCGAGCGGGCGAGCGAACGGGCGAGAGGGCGAGTGAGAGCGGGCAGCGCCGGGGGGCCGTGCGCGGGTGGGCGGCCGAGCGCGCGGGCCGCACTCAGGGGGGCGTGGCGCGGCGCGGCGGGGCGGTGTGCGCCGGCGGCTGCACCTGCCAGCGACGAGCGCGAAACGCGGTTAGCGCGCGCGGCCGCTTCGCCGGAAGCGACGTGCGGGCGGAGGCGAGGGGGAGGGGCTTGTGTCGCGCTGCCAAGGGTCTGGGGAGCAACGAGCGACGCAGCTCAGGGGTGCGCCCACGCGAACGAGCGGGCGCGGCGCGGCCCGGCGCGTTGCGGAGGTCGTGGTCACTTAAAGATGAGCGCCTCCACTTGCACTCAAGGCGTACGGTTCAAAATGCCCACATCTAACAATTTTTGCTTTGAACGCAGTGAAAATAGCAACACGTGTAAAAATAGCTGATTTGTACAGTATACGAGTAGTAGTTTCCTATAATAAAAACTTGTGTGAAGTGTGTTTCGGTACATTGCAAAAGAGCGACTATATTTACCTCCAATAAAATAGATCGTCTGAGTTTATCTCGTTGTCGCTGCCTCTGCACCGACTGGGATGGGGAGGTCCTTGTGTTCCTAGAACCTGCTCAACTTACGTCCACCGGACACCAGCGCTCGTCTCGGTTCCGAGTTGAGCTCCGAGCTGAGAAGGAAGTTCTGACGTTCAGAAGAGAGTCGCTTCTGATGGAAAGGCAAGGTGTGAATTCAGGACTGAATAGGCAACGCCTTTTGACGAAAGGGTAAGCCAGTAACTTTCCGAACAGTTTTACGAACGCATCGTGTATCCCGGACCCGATTACAAGCTCCCAGTGAGAGGAAGCTGTTAATTAGGCTAACAAAACGCGTTGATATTTCATGTCTTTTTTTAATTACGCAAACTCTTTAATGTTAATTTACACGACAAGCATTCAAATTTCATCAGTTAATAATGCAATATTTATGTTTAATAAATATTCTAGCCGGATAAGACAGTAAAAAAGCCAAATAAAATGCATTTTTATAATTATTTTCATCAAAAATAAATTTTGTTTTCGATTCTACCGCACTCGTCAATGAAAAGCGTGGTTTTTACCTTTTATTATACTTATAAATACTTCGTACCTTTTAAAATATAAATTCTTCAAATAATGTTTTACGAATTATTTTGTATTTAAATTAGTAATATTTTTTCCACAACAGAAATTTTCGAACTTTCTGCAAGTACTAATGAAGTGTTTGCATATATATTTTGCGTAAAACAATTTAAATGCAAGACACTGAAATTATTTACCTCCACTCTTCTTTGTGATCTGACTTTTACGATGTTCACAGCACAAGGTTTTGCAAGAAGGTATGTAGTTCAATATCGATATTCATGCTCTAAATCACTGTACCTACACTAATTTATTTAGAGCTTCATTTGACAGATAATTAGCTGTACGGTGTCATCCAATCGGGGGCTTACACGTCACCACAGTGGTGTAACTATGGTGACGTTCAACTTCCTGAATGGACGACACAGTAACAGCTGATTTATGTCCACTGAACCTATGTTTAAACCCAAGTGTATTACATTAGTTTCTAATTCTAATCCCGCTGGATTGCGTGTTTACGTAAACTGTCCCATTCAAAGCCCGGGAAGCAAAATATATTTCGCATCGACCTCTTTGTCACACACATTGGAGCCGATGGCTGTTAGAATACCCCCTTTCCGAAACAATTTCCTCTGAAGCTGAATGACCCCCTCTACGACACTTCGCAGTTCGCGAACGCAATTTCTGGGCTCGGGCACTGCGAGCGTCCCGGAGCGGCTCGCGGCGCCACTGGGGTGAGCAGGCCAGGCTTCGAGTCCCGATACCGGTAGCGGTAGCTCAGTGCATCAACTGATGTCACTGCAGCACCTCTAACCGGGAGATCCTAGGTTCGAGTCCTGGCGGCGGCATCGGTAGTTTTCCGCTATCAGCAGTACCCTAATAACATTACCTTAGAATTCAAGATGCTGTAATTTGAAAAGAAAAAATCGAGTCTGGTGGACTCTGAGCTTAAAGTGATATTCAAGAGTATAAGGTTTTGAATTACCCTGCGCGTGATACAGTTGTAATATATAAGTGGCTAGATGTTTGACCATAATTGCAGATTACTGTGCAACAATACTAGTTGAAATGAAATGAAATCTTTTAATAGAGCCATGAGGGTAACAACAGTGAAGTGCGCTAGACACTCTGGACTTTTATGACAATTCATGACAAGATCATATCACATTCCGTTACCACCTTACACACACTAACATGCACTATACTTCCAAATATGTCGGAAATTCAGTGGAGATCTTTGAGCTTGTTGCAGATGGAGCAATGCCTCGATCAGGGAGATATGTGGAGAAAAAAGTACTCCCACAAACAGACTTGTAAATCGGCACCGAATGACACCATTCACTGAGCAAGAACGCCACATCCTCTCGCGATATAAAATTTATTATCCTAACGGGACTAATGGCCATAACAGTTAACGAGTCCAGAAACATTAATTAATCAAATATTAGAGAAAGTTTGGAAATGTATCTACATTATTAATGTAATACTGTATAAGGAACTTCATTTATTATTTCGAGAATAATTCAGAAAGTCCATTTACTGTCCTTTACAAGTATTTCCCGTGTGTCTAAATTCTTCTTTCTGCGCCCTCTGCGGTCTGCATTCCACCCTTCGCTCTCCGTACTCTTCCTTCATCCTCCACTCATTGCTCCGCGCCCTCCGACCTTCGAACTTCACCCTCTGCCCTCGCCGGCATCACGCACAGCCCCTGCGACCCCCCGCTGCCTGCCCCTCGCCTGTCTGTCGCCGGGCAAATAATCAGAGCCGCGGGCGCGGGTTTGACGTGCGCCGCTCTAAATTCGGGTGGATGGAAACGGCGATTCCATTGTGGCGCCGATGGGCGGAATGAAAGCTGCAGCGCACGCCGCTCGCGAGCGCTCAGCTTTGTTTGGCCCCGCGACGCCGCGCGATGCAGCACGAGTGCAGAGCCACTCCGCAGCGCCTCCCAGCGGCGCATTAGGCACGTCATGAATCGGGACGCGCTCGACAGCACAGACTTTCTCGGATTATTTCTAACTTTTGCTACCTTCGAAAATGCGAAGGGTTCAACGAAAATGTCACCTGTCCCATTTTTAAACGTTCTATTCAATTCTCGTGCGAAAAAAAAATAAAGAAAAAATTTGGAGTCTTTAAAGTTTTTAAAAAAATGTTTTAATTTCAAACTGGAATTATGCGAAAACAAATCATATTTTTGAAAAAATGTACTGTAGCTTTAGGGTGCCTGCCTGTAAATTATAATTAAGAATTTTGTGTCTATTTTGTTTTCCGTTAAACATATGATTTTTTATGCTTTTAGAGATAAAATAATTTTTTACACAATTTCTATTTCCATTTGATAATAAATAATTGTCCAAAATGTAGGATTTTACTTCATACATCATAACTACAACAAATTGATATATTTTGATAATTATTTTCTTAAATGAAACACAATTCTGTATTCTAGTGAATGAACTAGAATTGTAAAGGTACAAAACCAACAATGACCGCTCATCGATTCGTTTTCACATTTAACACAATTAAATGACGCAATTTAAAATGAAATAACGTAAATATAATATAAATGTAATAAATAATAATAAAATGAAATAATATACAAATTCTAACTTACGTAGCATCCAACTGCGTAAATTGGGAGCAGGCGACTGAAGGCTAGCAAACTATATTTCCTATTTCAAAAAGATTTTCAATAATTTCTAAAATATTAATTTGTATACGTCTAACAAAAGCTCCAATATAAGGAACTAACAAAGAAATATGAAATAATATACACATTCTAACTTACGTTACATCCAACTGCCTCGAAACACTAAAAGTAACATCTCGAAGCGCAGAATTTTCAGAGCGGGCGACTAAGTTTGCCGCCCAATTACTCAAAAAATGCTCATATTTTCGAAAAATTTAACATGACTTTATTTGAAGATCTGTTTGTGATGAACACATTTCATGAACAAAACAATTGTATCTTCATAATTTTAGTTGTAGGAAGACGCCGAAAAAATTGAATTTTTTTATTTTTAAAAAAATCAGCGTTTTTAACCAATATGAGACCTGCAACATTCTCTTAAACGTCCTTTAGACTATCTAACAACAAAATTTAATCAAAACCGATGGCGCGATTTTTTCAAAATTTTGATGTCCGAGGGGATTCATTTAAAGTACCCTCCAAAATTAATATATCGATTTCAAATTCAAGGGGCCGTCACATCTGCCAGATTAATTGGGAAATATCAATTTTGGTGAAAATCGGCTGAACGGTATTGCCGCTAGCGTTGTTCACAGACGGACAGATGTTTTGCCGTCAACCGATTTTTCAGTATCAAGGATCCATAAAACATGGAATCTGGCTTCACCACGTGTTGGAGGACTTTCTTTTGTAAATTTATCCACTGGATTTATCCACTTTTTCGTTACCGTAGCCCTGTGATAAGAGCTTCTCTGCTGCACATTCGCCGTACTTCTCGCCCAGCATGACATAACTTTATCTTCTTAAGAAATTCCCTAAGTGCGAGAAAGTAAAAATAACCATATAGGAAATTTTACCTTTAAAGGTATCTATGCGTTAAAGAAAAATCCGAAGTACGCAGATTCCTAAAATATGAATTCCTTGTACCAATAAAGACGAAATACGAAGCTTCCAAGTAATGTGGATTGGATAAAAACAAAGCATTGGCAGAAAGTTATCGCGACAGAAACCGTACAAGAAATAACAGAAACTGTGTCCATAATAAAGTCAAGCGAATTGCGAGTATAGACGAATAAAACGTAATTTTCTCCTTTTATGTGTATAAACGTAGCTTTTCACGATTCAACAGACGTTGTTTGTGTCAACTTCTCGGATATACGTGTGAAGACTGTGACATTCAAACACTAAGACGTACGAATAGGCGGGAAATTGGGTTAAAAATGTATAAACGATGTATAAGCGAAGTTAAATCAAATAATGAAGAACAGAAAATAAAGTTCGAAAATTAAAAATATCGGTAGAACATATATTTCTAATATATTTAATATCTTATAATTCTCTGAAAAAAGTTACAAATCTCTATATATTATCAAGATATGTTACAAAATCTAGAAACAGTAGGCATAAAAGACCATTGAATGCAAATAATGTAGTCATAACGCACATTTCTAATACGAACACATGAGAAATAATGTTTGGTGTATTTGTCAGTAGTTTCAAAATTAGGGTAACGAGGTGAACTTGTATTCCCAAGTTCAAGTATAATTGCCAGTCCGTCTACCAGCAAACTAACCACACTGTTTTTAAATTTCCACAGTCAACTCCAAAAAATCAACATCCACAGGAACCGCTTAAACAGGGTAATAATTTAGAATACAGCACAGTCGTCGGAACCAATCAAGACACAATATATTACAAGGGCACCACCGAATGTCGATCTGTCGTTCCCTCTAGAACCTCGCCTTGCTCGGAGGAAGCCGTGGGCAGATACCCCCCTTTTGCACTGCGCCATCACAGCTCCGCGGGGTTGTCCCTCCTCTCGAAAGCGGATGTCTTCACTCGCCGCCTGGGTTGCTCCATTTCGTTAAGTTTCTACTTTCGAGAAGCAGATTTCTACGGCTATGTCGTCAGCATATGCCAAAACTGCCTGGGAGTGGTACTCTTAAAATTAAAAACAACTCTTCAACCAAAAACTAATATAGTTTAAACAACTGAAAATCGTTGGTGAACATTCTGAACGTTTTTTTTTAATTGTAAAGGTGTCAACACCTCAATCACACGCTCTCATTTGCAAAACCAATGAGAACTGCAAAGGGACCGTCTTAGCAGTGGAGGTTCCAATGCTTGAAAAAGAGGCAGCGATAGGCGAGTCCCCGTGTCCAGAGCGAGGAGCCCGCGCCGATCCGCCCGCTCTTTTGAACATCGCTCTGGCGCGCCCCAAACGCCCGAAATCTCTCCACCCACACAAAGGGTACAAATCCTCCCGCCCACTCAATCGTCCACGCCACTTGCTGAATCAAAACCCATCCTCCTGCCGACCCAAAACCTACAATCCCGCACAAGCATTCAATCGCTCATACACACACACACACACACACACACACACACACGCCTACACTTCCACTTAATTGTCCAGCTCCAGACCCACACATCTGCTCACCTACCTGTCCGTCTACTCACGTACCATCTATCGTCCCTACCAATATATCCATCTACACATGTTCCCATGTAGACCCTCCCAACCATCTACCCCCAACCCTCCTACCATTTTACTGCCTACCCCCAACCATCCTACCTACTTACCCACTTAGATTATCTTCTTACCTACCTATGCAGTTTCCTTCCTATATAGTTACCTACTAACTTACCTACCCACTCATTCACGCACCCACCCACCCACCCACCTACCTACCTACCTATCTACCTACCTATCATCCTACATACCCCCACCCACTCACGCATCCACCCACTCACCTACCAACCTACCTAACCTTCTAAGTCCCTATCCACTTACCTACATAGCTATCCATATACCTACCAATCTACCTACTACCCACTTACCTATCTATCAACCCACCCACCCACTTACCTGCCTACCTACCTTCTCACCCACCTCCCCACACTGACACTGATTCTCCCTCTCCCCTGCCGTCCCATATCCGAGCAGGCGGCGCGCTGAGGGGACCGAAAGCGCCTAGTACGCTCTCTCGCGCCTCTGACAGAGGTAGCGCTGTAATTGCGCCGGAGCTTCTTTGGAAAGGCCGCCCGGCCGGCGGTGCAAGTGATTCGCCGCGAGGGGGGGCGTGGCGGGGCGCGGCGGGGCCACCTGGAGATTGCGCCGCCCTAATGGCATTAGCGCCGTCCGCCGCCCAGCGCTGGCGCGAGCGCGGGCCGACGGGGTGGGCGGAGCACTCAGCTAATTCGCGCGGGCGGGCGGGCAGGCGGGCCGGGGGACAAGGGCCGGACAGTCCTCTCGCCATTCAAGGCGACCGCGGTCCGACTCGTCTCAGCCACTGCACAGCATACCAGGCCGTATCAATGCCTGTTCACTCGTGTTCTGGAATATATTGCTTACGGCAACAAGAAGGTACGATCCCCAAAGGTGCTAATCATTAATCAACAAGTAAAATAGTATATTGCACGCGAAAATATAGCTGTTCTACACTTTAAAGTACTCACTTCGAATTCTTCTGCCGTAGCAGTTTATTCGCTAGGCTCTGTAAGGGGGCGGGGTGCGCCTAATTCACTTCCCTCCGAAAATAGTTCGTGTTAGTCAAGACACGACACGTGCATTATATTTTGGAAGGCTAATAGAACATGTTTGATCCCTTGTCAATCTTTCAGATAACATCGCCTTGAGGTTCATTAGATCATTGAATTACTAGTAAAATTTCTTGCTTCATATTTTTTTAAACTAAAATGATGAACGGAATGCTGTCGTTTTCCTGCTTGATTTTAACAAGATGTATCAGAGATCTGACCGAGAGCGGTAGCTTAGTGATAACACTGCAGCGCCTCTAACCGGGAGGTCCTAGGTTCGAGCCCTGACGGCGGCAGGACACTAGCTTTTCAGCTAGGTCGAATTCACTCGCCGTGTTTTCTCCGATCAACACCAGGCGAATGCCGAAGCAGTACCCTAAAAAACAGGCCACGGACCGCGCGCGATCTTTCCTTCATCTTCCTTGTTCTATGCTCTCCCCTTACACACACACACACACTTACACTAACATACACTACACTACCACATATTCGGGAACTTAGAGCTGGTCCCGGCTGAGGTGGTACCCCGCTGGTGGGAGAGTCCTGGTTAGGGGGAAACCCCTCTAGCGGACGGTAGGTCGGCGCCGGATCTTGCCATCCAGCGGGCGAAGATCAACGCCATCTCCCGAGGAAAAAACATGCACTACACTTACGGGACTAATGATCTAAGCTGTTGACGCGCCCGCAATCACTAACAACCAACCATCAGAGATCCGCTGAATAAACTCTCAAAGAATATCTCGTGCCTGAATAGGCCAACATGGGTTTGTACAGGAATCTGAGAAAAGCCGTCCACTGAACGAGAGGATGTAAAACGTGCGGCGCCCTGCTGTGTGGGGGCCACGCGCCGGTAGCACGTGCGCCGGATGCTCGGAGCGGCGCAGCTCGATGCTTCTTTCTGCGCGGCGCAGGTGCGCACGTACTTGCGGAGCGGCCGTGACTGCGCGGCGGCCGCCGCCGCACACCTGTGGCAGCGCGCCCTCTGCAGCCGCCCCCGCCCCCCGCCCCACCCCCGGCTCCGCCTCGCTTTACGGCGTCCGGCGATATTTGCTCGGCCCGACCGCTCACTCGGGCGGACGGCCACAATAAACCCGCGACCCGCAAGCGGCGACGGCGGAGCTGCACGCGGGCGGACAGCGGACGGACGGACGGACGGACTGGAGGTGGAGGATTTCACTTGCAACTGCGCCGAAACTACTTACATTCTCAAAAGACTTTCCAATGCCAAATGCGAAGACGGTAATAAAAAAAAACTAATTTTTTAAGAACATCTTTACATACATTTATTTGAACTGCAATTGGGTATGACCCGGTGGCAGTTAAATAACATTAATTACAGTAACAACAACAACAATAACATTAACAAGAACAATAATAATAATAATAATAATAATAATAATAATAATAATAATAATAATAATAATAATAATAATAATAATAATAATAAAGGAGTACAGTACAAGACGAGGATGCCATAATCCTACTATCACTAATACTAATATAATAACAATTATTTCAACACTGTCATGATATCCAATAATTATATGTTGGTGATACCAAACTTTAATACAAACTACATAATATTGGCTAAATTAGATTTTTTAAATTCATTGATTGCGTTCACTGCTCTTCACTGCACTGCACTGCACTGCACTGCACTGCACTGCACTGCACTGCACTGCACTACACTACACCACACTGTTTTGCTTTGAATTACACTGGTCAGCACTTCACCGCACTTCACAGCACTTATTTAATATCTATTACTCTCATCTTGTTCTAACTTATTTCTAAAACTTCGGACCCTTAGAAGAAAAGCTTTGAAAATTGCTGCGGGTAAACTGTTCCAATCTTCAATTGTTCTGTTACAAAAGGGAAATCTCCCAAGATCTGAATTTTGTTTTCTTGTTCTAATTTTGTGAGTGTGATCGCTTCGGCCGAAATAATTTGTTTTTTCTAGTCTAACCTGAATTTCCTTCCAAGCTGGTTGACATACGTACGATTCACCTATAATTACAAAAGTAGATCGCAACTTCGCGACGTGTGATTACACCGTCACGCATCCCTGGGAATGGATAAACTTCCCTATTGGTAGTGGGTTCGTCGTTAAACTACTGATCAATTAACAAGCCAGTTTTAAATGACAAATAACATATATTCCACTGTATGCCTTTTTTATTGCGTTAGTTCTATAGGTAAACGTATTCGCTTTCCTCTGAATTCTATATATCTATCTATATTTCTTTATCAAAAATCGCTCTTCAATGATGTTCTGATAGGAGGGCGCCGAATAAACAATTCTTTTTAATTAAGACAATGTTGAAATATATTTTACATAATTATTTGTAAGATTATTTAATTTAAAGTAAATTTTTAATTGATGAGTGAGTGGTTGATAGATTTAAGAGTTAACAAACGTCGTTGGAATTGTTTTTATGAGAGGGAATAATATTTGTATTCATCTAACTTTTCGTACAGTAGTGTTCACTAGCACCTTTGAAATCTCTTACTTTTACTTTCTAGCACACTACTAACGAATTACAGAGAAATGTAATGATACTGCAACAGTTTTTCGATTGAAAAACTCGTATTGAGGTACCCTGTTACTGAAAAAGTGGATGTCAGACCTCTCAACGGTCTCAATTTTCAACGCTCAAGATCTCTCAACGGTCACAGTTCGAACCATATTTTGTTATTGTAGGATTTGTGAGAATAGTTTTGATAAAATATGCAATTTATTCTAGTGTTATAAGAGAATATTTTATTTGTAGTTTTTAATCAGTGTGCGTGCTACGTTTGGAAAACTAATTTGGTGTTCTTAGCAGCATTTTTGCAGCTGCAGGCTAGTAGCTATTAATATAATCACTATGTATACCGTGTGTGATTTATAACAATGAATGCGTCATCACGCCGCCTGAGACGTAGAACAGGATTCAGGTCTAGTAGGACTATAATAATATAGTTTATAATTTAGAGCATGGGAAGCCTACTTTTTGAATGAAATGCTCCGATTTTTTTCCCATTCAAGTTCAGATGCAGCAAATAACTCAATTACCATCTTCTTGGGTTCAAATTCTGGGTTCATAATTATAAGTAGATGTAGAAATCTCATTTTGTGGAAATTATTGCAGTTTTTGTTCTTAAAACTCACAATTTTTTGCGTTTTAATTTGTAAACGAATAGAGTATACGATCTTTATTTTCTTAAAAAATCACGAGGAATGCTAAACCTGTTTGTGGTGAATTCATCTCACGTTGCAACGGATGGAAGGTATTTGAGTAAATAGTCTGAAAATAAAACACAATACTCTGGGATGACCGCTACTCATTAACTCTTCTACTGAGCAACAAAATTTCATGATATTTCTGCATCATTGGAAATATTAGTTTGTTGTTTTTATTAATTTGTTTTTGAGGATGCATACGCAATTCCCGAACTCGGACATTTTATATCCAATAGAACGCGCTTTAAGAGAGTTCTGAATTACGGTTCACTTGATCTAAAAATCTAGAAAAAAGACTGTTGATATTTCTATAAATGATATTTTAGGAGAAATACCTCATGCACATTTTGTATGTTTTAATTTAATTAATTTTGGATGTCATGAAAAATGTTCACTTTACATTTATATATTTAACAAAGTTAAACATTTGATGCACTGAATCGAATTCCCATCAATTTTATGTATAATATCACTACAGGAAATGCATTTGTACCAAGCGATTTATCGCTGTATGAGAAGTTTCAAGATATTAAAAAATAGTTACGCTCTCTATTGTGAATGAAATGTTTATGAATGAGTGGCACCCTACTTTTCTAACTGGCTGAGGTGATTCATAAACACAGCGTTTGCAACTGCAACGCCTTTGATTAGAAAGTCCTAGTTCCTGTCCCGACTATGGCAGATTTGTAACACTTCAATGAGCTGTGGATACAGTGAACTCGAATATAGAAAATGTTTGGTTGCGGGGAACTGAAGTTATTGGTCCCGACTTTACATACATCATAAAAGCATGAGAAGATTTGGTTATTGAGAACTTCCAATAATACTGTGAATACAGTACATATGGGTCAGAGATCACTTTTCACCAATGAACATTTGCGAGATCTCTTTGTCTGCGTCAGAATGTGTCACATGCCACGTGCGTGATCGTGCCAAAAACCAGTGTACATTAATCGCATACTGATCAGGGACAAAAGTCACTGGTGTAATTTCGGTATATGATAATTTCCACCATATTCATTGTCAAAAAGTGATCTTCGATTCTCTACATGCCGTATAAGTTTTTTACATTTGTCTTCGACACCTACACATTATGTATTTGTTATGAACATAATATAACTATTAATTATTATTATCATAAATTATCTACAAATACTTTAAAGACTAGAAACACCAGTTCTACGAGTAAATATATATAATATAGTGGTAGTGGTATTATTTAATAATAACTAAATAACGGTAGATCTGAAAAAGTTAAACCTAGCCGAGAGTACGATATTTTTCTGTGATTGTGGTTGCTGCAACTATGATGCAGCCTTAGTTGGGAGGGTGTGAGGTTTACCCTCGGCACGTGCTACAGTGTTCGAAGAACGCGTTCAACTGGGAAGTGCTTGCGGGCAGAGCAGTATTATTTTGACAGAATCAAATGTTATGATAGTCATTTCGATGCAAATACTGCAATTACATATTCCACAGGTACTCCGGTTTATATACATCAACAAACGGAGTTTACAATGTTATTTAATGTGTACATCCCCTTCAGTTTAGCGTTAGAGAACACAAAGCGAACAGTAATGACCAAACCATGTTCCTGCTTTCCTTAAAATAAATATTCAATATTTTTGTTCAAAACACTTCTTCAACCCTTTTATGCCTGAAGGTTTATTTGTAATAGAATAATAAACTGTATGTACACTCGTATTTCTTCTTTACAAGAAATTTAGAATGAATTTAATGTAAAGAATTAATTGAAGAAATTTTGAATGTATTAAATTCTATGGTAAATACTTTCATTAAAAAATTACGTATCTTAAATGTATAAAAATGTAGAAAATGTAATGGGTTTTTAGACCATGAAATTCATTGTTTCCTAAACGTTTTACGTATGGGTTGTGAGAATCCTTCAATTAGGTTCCTTTAAGATACTATTTTTACTGATGTTTTAGGAACCTTATTTAAGATATATTCCTTTTTTGAAATGAGGTATTGATCATTCCAAATGTTTAGCATATCCATTAGTAATAGACTCATATGAAATTCACAACATTCCTACATTAATATTAATGTACACAACACTCAAATTGATTAAGTTTGTCAACACATTTATGTATTTCAGGTTGACTGAAGAAAAGTATTTTTTGGGCTGAAAAACAAAACATCATTTGCAATAAAATACTTTCTTTACTCCATGCTATACTTTCACGATTGTTGATGCTATATTATAAAATATGTTTTCCTACAAGCACAATTATAACTTTGCTCATTTTTTTAAAACTTTTGACTAAATTAATAATGTTCTTTATTAATAATGGTGGTCATCACATATTGGATTAGGTTTTCCAATAACCCAAACAGTACAAAAAAGTTTGAATCGCGTCTATTTCCTGTTTCAAAACAGAAAATCGAAATATCTTAACAATAAAATAATATTTAATATGATTGTTGATATAACTGGTAACAAGGATGAGGTTTACGGGTGTAATTAAAGACAATCAATGTTGTAATTTCTTATTACAGGTAATAATAAATTACCACAAATTAGGTACACAAATTTTGTCATTTCAAAGAAAACGTAGAATAAATTGAACATGAATTAACATAAATCAATTAAAAAATGAACTATTAATAAACGTCAAAGTTAAAACGCGTGGTGCTACATAACGACTCAAATTTTCTCGCACAAGTTAGAAATCTCTTTTGTCTAGGCTAGCTTTTCGGTATTGCCCCTACAACTTTTTTCAATCGTTTTTTTCTTCCTCCTAAGGGTACAATTTTAATATGATTATAAGAGTATTATAGAATAGTAAGACATCGTTTTATATGACAATTTCCATTCCTGCGATTTCAATACTGCGATTATTCATTCAACGTTTCAATACTGCGATTATTTAAATCAAAATTGTGCCAAAACTACAGTCTAAAAAATGAATCAATTAACTTTAATTAATGTATTAATTAATTAATGTTAACGTTAATTAAAAACACAGTGAGATAAAATTATTTTCAAGAAAAAATTATATTTTCAATATTGTAGTTTAGGAAGACACAAAACAGTCATCTCGAGAAAACGTGCTTTGACTCTACTCCCTCATACGTCACATATAGTTTGTACTGTTATTTCAGGAAAATAAATTGAATCAAAATGAAATAAAAGTAAAGAAAGGAATATTTTAGTTATACCTAATTTTATAACTTCATAATTATAGTTTCTTTTTTTAATATATATGATATTTTCTGTTAAAGTGTTATTAGTGAATGCCTAAATATACTTTTGAATAATGAATTTTGAATCGATTATTAATGAGAATTTTGCTGTGATGTATACCGCGTTGTACGTTTCAATATTTTAGTCTGAAAGCGGAAAATTTATTTGATTATCTTTTGCGAGTTTTATTTTGACTAATTATAAAAGGGATTTTTGGAATTAATCTAACATTATGCGTACCGTAAAATGTTTGATATTTATTCATCTACAGTGTTTTAGGTGTATTGAATTAGAACTGAAATTATGTGGGGTAATAATTTTTACAAATAAATCACGCAGTTACGGATTGAATTTAATTTTGGTATTATTTGTCTACGACGTTTCGTGTTACTAAGAACTTTCAAAATTGATACTCCTAACTTGCGTCACTTGTGCTGGGAGAATTACAAGATTTCATATTGTTCAGTGTTGCTAGAAGGGAAATTGCTATTTTACTTTACATTAATAGAGGCCTGAGAGTTTGATTTATAAAACAGCAACAAATGCAATCAATTGAAATCTCTAGAGAGATGCAGCCAAAGTGCTGATCAGCATGCCACATGGTTAACCTTTTCACTCCCAGTGTTAATTACAAGCAACGTGAAAGGGTGAAACTTTCAACATAATATTTACATCTCGTATTAATTGGCGCATTTTCTATGCCATTAGGACGATTCGTGTGATGTTTTAGTTTATTTTATACATTTTATGAACTCCCATTTCCAATAGTAATAAGTTACTTGCATGAAATGACGCAACAAAGCTAACAGCAATAAGCAATTGATGCTTATCTTGTTTCATGGTGACGTGATTTCATTTGATTATGAATGCGAAGCTGTTATCATCCGTGATTGCAAACACGTCCGCATTTTCATTCACGAGTCATTGACTCTCTGGTGTAGCGCGATGAGATGAAACCCGAAATAAAAAACCGCATCAATCGGAGACGCCTGCGCAAGTGACGTCACATGGGAGTCGCGAGGCTCCGGAAAACAATTGAACGTCAGCGAGCGCTCAATAACATTGCAGATTCGAAATTTTCTATCTAGATCTAATTCGATACTAGTTATTTACATATTATTCGTTTCCAACCTCTATAATTCGCACGTAATAATGATACTTATTCAGCATCTCATTGTAACAACCTGGTTTAATACTACATAGAATAAAATATACAATAATGTGCGTGTTCATTCCATCTGGAAACAGTCCTTCAATTCCAGACTGACAAAGAGGGAAGCTTTAACTCATATACATGGTGTCAGCAAATACTGATAACAAAATGATTACCAAAATTTTATATAGGGATATGTGATATAATGTACATTTTTGTTTAAAAATAGTATTCCCTTAATAATTTTGTAGAATAATAATAATAATGATAATAGTAGTAATAATAATAATAATAATAATAATAGTAATAATAATAATAATAAAAACCCTGATATGGTTTCCCGAAGTGCGACTGGAAGAAAAGAATCTACACCAGATGACTCTCCTGCTAAAGGTGCTTGTACGGATCACTTCACGTTACGGAGTAGAGAGAAAGTTATGTAATGTTGTGCGAAAAAATGGGAATTCTCAGCAGAAAAACTCTTATTGTCGGGCCCTGGTAAGTAAAAAGCAAATAAATGTAGTTTCTAAATTTAGAAAAAATCTTCTACCACATTATGTGGTCAGAATTCATGTTTTTTGAGTCCTTGATACCGAATAATCGAATTCCGGCAAAACGTCTGTATATCTGTCCATCTGTGAACAACGCTAGTGGGGAAACCGTTCAGTCGATTTTCACCAAAATTGATATTCCTGAGTGAATTATGGCTGATGTGGCAGTCACTTGAATTTGAAACTGATATTCTAGCTTTGGGAGTTACTTTGCATGTAACCCCTGGGACATTTTCCAAATGTTCAAAACAATTGCTTTATCATTTTTCATTACATTTTGTTGTTGCATATTGTGAACGTTTAAGAGAATTGTGCAGGTCTCATGCTCGTTGAAAATCCTGATTTTTTCGAAAATTCAAACGTTCAATTTTTTTCCGAGTTTTCCTACAACTAAAATAGATAGAGGCTTTTTCTCTTAATGAAATATGTTCCTCAAAGATAGATTTTGAAATAAGGTCAGGTATACATTTTCGAAAATTTGGGTACTTTTCACGTAATTTTGCGTGAAAATACGGGCGAGATAGTGTGTGCTGTTTTAGATTGTATATTATCGAACCACTATCACTAGTTTATATATTATTGAAAAAATATAATCTTGTACAAATTTTTCTTTTTTATTACAATTATCAATTATTATTTATTTAACTACTGTTATCTCATGATACATTTACAGGTGTATTACTTTATCCGCACACGGAAGGTATCAACGTACGTCAACGATGAATTTATTGACGGTGACATCTGTATGTCATCACGAAAACTCTATTGACGTGATTGCTGAGGCAAACACAAACCTTACTTCATTTTGTGCCCAGACGGAGCGGGAGCGCGGGGCGCGCAGGTACCAAGCGACGTAGGTCACTACGAGACTAATGCCATCAAGGGCTTTACCTCTCACCTGGATATGTGCTTCGCGGGTCACTGGATTGGTCCGACGAAGCCCGTCGCTTGACACCGGCTTAGGTGGCTGAGGGCATCAGCTGATATCACTGCAGTGCCTCTGACAGGGAGGCCTTAGGGATCGAACCCTGATGGTGGCAGCATTTTCGACACTAGATACATAGCTGGGTGGAGTTCAGACGCTGACTGGCGGAGAATTCCAGCGGCCGGCGGTTCTAATCGGAAATTGTCTTTGGTTTCTCCGATCAATATCAGGTGAATGTTGGAGAGTACCCTAACAAAGGGGCCACGGACCGCGCGCGATCTTTCCTTCTTCTTCCTTGTCCAATCCTTTACCCCTTACACACGCTTGCACTTACATACACTTCACTACCACTCGTACCGGAACCGGGAGCGGTAGCTCAGTGTATCAACAGATGTCACTGAAGCGCCTCTGACCGGGAGGTCCTAGGTTCGAGTTCTGACGGCAGCAGGATTTTTGACACTAGCTTTTCAGCTAGTGTCGAACCTAACAAACGGGCCACGGACCGCGCACGATCTGTCCTTCCTCTTCCTTGTCCCATTCTCTCCCCTTACACACACACTTACACTAACATGCACTACACTACCACATATTCTGGGAGACAGGTCGGGAGTTTAGAACTTGTCCCGGCTGGGGCGGTGCCTCGCTGGTGGGAGAGTCCTGGTGAGGGGGAAACCCCACTAGCCGACGGTAGGTCGGCGCCGGATCTCGCCGTCCAGCAGGGGAAGATCACCGCCATCTCCCGAGAGTAAACGTGCACTACACTCACGGGACTAATGACCAAAGCAGTTGACGCGCCCGGAAACACGAAAAAATCAATCACATACCGGGAGAGCGGTCGGCGGCTTAGAGCCTGGCCCGGCTGGGGCGGTGCCCCACTGGTGGGAGATACCTGGTTGAGGAAAACCCTGCAAGCCGTGAAGGTTCGACGCCGAATCTCGCCATCCAAAGGAGAAAGATCGCCGCCACCTTCTGTGATTAAAAAGCATGCATTACACTTACGGGACTTTCCGGTTGACGCCGTGGAAAAGCTAATCAATCAGTCAGTCAATCCGTCGTTTGGCCTCTTGACTTGTTTCACCTCAGGTTGGTCAAGAATGTGAGCGCCACTGCGCAGGTGCCACGGCACACTCACCCAGCGGTGCGTGCCCTGTTACACTACACGCACGGGGGACATTTTGGGCGCGTGCTGTGACAACTTAGTTTGACAAAGCATGTGTACGTGCGTGAGCGATAAGGGTGGTGGTTTATCTTCGACTTCGTCAATTTAGTCTTCGCCCATGCGTCTCGCAACCCGTCTGCCCACTGTTCTCTCTCGCGGTCCAAGCTTATCACCCGTTCTTTATTACCTGGTGCCACCGTTTTCCGGTATAGTCATTGCGTGAAGAAAAGACAATATTATTGTGGACGTTTTTTATCTCCTTTCTCACCGCACAGTTGTTTACAAATGGCGTGCGTGATTTTAATAGAGGGATATTGTTGCCTTTTCCCAAACTACCGTTACGCAACTTCTGTCGGTATATAGCAACGTATACAATGTCCCCTTTTCAGTTCATGAAAGTATCGTTTCGTGATGCTTTTTCGTCCTTCTCTTCATTATGACACGTTCTGTGTGTGGGTAAAACTATACATCCTCTGGTTGAGTACGAATACGCCTATTCGAGAAAGAGTGGATAAAACGCAAAAGGTGAGAGACTTCGCATCAAACTAGTCGAAATCCCTGCCCGGGAGACCCTTGGAGTGCAGTACATCAACACGCGGAGGGCGTGGGTCACAATGAGTGGAAGGGAAGTTGGTTCAGCGCCCTTCCTCCCTTCCGCGGGCGGAAACGGGGACGGGAGCGGGGGCAGGCGGGAGCCGGCACCGAATAAACAAAAGCGTCGCGGGCGAAGAGTGTGGTCAACATTTATCCTCCACTCCACAAGTCTTTATTCAGATCCTGGGCACTCCCGGCACCCCGCGCCCTACCCACCCCTCCCCTCCCCAACCCGCCGCGGCGCGCGGGTTTCTCATTTCCTGTGTCCGCGGCGCGAGGGCAATCGATGGGCGATGGGCGAAGGGCCGAAGCGCCGCCCGTAGATCACAGGGCCCGCGCGGGCGGCGGTCGCCGGAAGGAGGGCAGGCGCTGAACGCGCGAGTATGAAGGAGCGGAGGCCGGAAGACTCCGTACCGGCGCGCCGGTGGGAGGATAAGGAAAGGGTCCACTCGCTGATTCGATTCGCGGTACGATTAGCGTTATTAAGGTTGTTAAGGGAAACGATTAGAGTTGTTAAGGGACACGTAGAGTGGCGAGGAAGTCATTGAACTAATGATGAATCATCAGCATGACGTATGTTAATAAATGCTTTGTGTGGTGTAATGTTTAGGAGATTCGTCAGTTATATATTATCAAAGCACGTGTAAATGATACGCAATTCAAATTTAAGCAAATTTTAAACTTTAATTTAAAACACACCCGAAAGCAAATGTAAAGGCTGATATTGAGGAAATATTATTTCCTTAAGAACAATAAAGTCACCCAAGTTTACGTTATTACGCATCATTTTGCAAGTTACTGCGGTGAATCTTATATTTTATTATTCACAAATCGGCAGCGTGATGGTAATTGTTGCCGGAATTTGGTGTTACTTTCCTTTATTCTTCTGGGAGTACTGCGATACTACTTCTGTTATTCAATGCATCTCTGTATTTTATTATGCAGTAAACTAACGAGTAGACAGTTGATGATTCTAAAAACATAACGGCAAAACAAGGAGGAGTGGACAACTTTACTGGAGTGGATGTATTTCAGTTAGTATTGTAGATCAATCTGGAAGATAATGATTGTGTATTACAGAAAGATGACGAGCGTAGATATCAATATTGATATGATGAACTCAACGTGCACAGAATTCACTTCTCCCCGTAGCTCGTCACACATAGTTTTTAGCTGTTTTTGACGTATAATAAATATAAATAAATAAATCTTCTATACGGTCGGTAAGACACACATTTCAAATCTACAGAATGGTACATGTGACGGCCTACATACTACTTATAACAGAAGAGCTGATCTTTTTTTTTTGACAGAATTTTGATTTAATACAACAATACGTCATTAGTCTTTCAATTATCTAGTTTTATTACCGCTATGTTTTCCTAGATACAACAATTCGCATTTAAGGTAGAATGTTCGTCCAGTGGGAAGGACAGGGTCAACTTCGATTCTCGTGGAGCGCGGCCACCGTGGCAGAGTGCCGCCCGATGGGCCTCCAGCGACGACACCGCCGCCGCCGCCGCCGCCGGCAAAAACGTGTCGTAAACTGGCAGGCCGCAGCGCGCACAGCGCCAGTCCGCCCCGCCGAAAGCCACACCATCCTCGCCCATTGGACGACTGTTTCCTCGCATGCGACCCCTTTTCCATGCGCGTGCCGCCAGAAGACTCCAGATGGAAATCCTCGTCGAGACTCTTTGAGGGCCGCCGCTGGCAATCGGGGAGGGGGAAGCTATTCTGCGGGGCGTGGCGGGTCGCGATGCGATGCGATGCGATCCGACGTGACATGACGGAGCGTGACATGACGAGATGTGACTCGACATGACGATTGAGGGCGGAGCGGTGAAGGGCGTAGTAGGGCGGGCGGAAACGGGTGAGGAGCCTGGAGGGGTGGTAAGGCGGGTTGGTGAGGGGGGAGAGGGGAGGTGTAAGCAAGGATATTGCTTGGCGATGCAGTGAGTTGAGAGCTGAGGCGGGTTGCGGTGGTTTACTGCCAGTTGAAGCGGATTGAGGCAGGTTGTGACTAGTAGGGGTGGATTGCCGCGGGTTGACTCGGGTTGTGGCCAGTTGAGGGAGGCGTGTGGCTGGTTGAACCGGGTTGTGGCTAGTTGAGAGGAATTGAGACGGGTTGTGACTGCTTCAGGTGGGTGGCTGCTGGTTTAATCTGGTTGTGGCCATTTGAGGGAGGCGTGTGACTCGTTGAAACGTCTTGTAGCTTGAGAGGAATTGAGGCGGGTTGTAAGCGGTTGGGGTGGGTTGCTGCTAGTTGAATCGGGTTGTGGCCAGTTGAGGGAGGCGCGGAGCTGGTTGAAGAGGATTGAGGGAGGCGTGTAGCTGGTTGAGAGGTATTGAGGCGGATTATGTCACGTAGAGGCGAACTGCGGCGGGAGGATGTAGTGCAGCTGGTCGAGACGGGTTGCAACGGGTGGGGTGGTTTGAGGCGAGGAGAGGTACAGTGAGGTGGAATGTTGCTGGTTGACGCGAGGTGGAAAGGGTCTCCGTTAGAGCGTGGGGGGGGGCGGGTGCTTCTACGGGAGGAGGCCGAGAGGGCAGTAACTAACGGAGCGCCGCGCCGCCCAAGTGAGCGAACTCTGCCGGGCGAGGAGGGGCGGAGGGCGCATCAAAGAGGCGGCGCCGGTGATCGCCGTGCGGCCGGGGCGGTGTGTGGGGACGGGGGCAGGCCATGGCGAACGAGCACGGTAGGTTCTGATGGCTGGCGCCGCGTTCTCAAGGCGTGGAGAGCAAGGGGGAGGGGGAAGCGATAGTTGGCCGCCACTTTTACGCGCGAGCGCGCCGCCTGCCCGCAATCAACGTTCGTTAGGGCGGCGGCCGTGCGCTTTACTTCCGGGACGATGGGGCCGCGCGCGCTTACGGCGGTGATTCCGCCGCCCCCTCCCCTCACCCCGCCAAGGACCCTTCAGTCTCAGCCACTCGAAACGACGCTTTTGGAGTTTCTTTCGTTAATTGTCGCCTTTCGAATGCTGCTCCCCACTCCCCCATTCTCACAAAGTCTTAGCGTGAATATGCCCTATCTCCTCTATGCCAGTCCCATGCAACACTACAGCATCCAGTTAAATCAGTATCTTTGTGCCGGGCGTTTGGATTTTTCCATTTTCATTCTCCTTACTTGTTATACTTACTTGCTCTTCAAGTATTTTTACACCGCATATACCTAATTCATGTTTATTTCTATATACATTTGTTTTCACATACTCATATACTAGAATAGAGAAAGTTATGACACGTTACACAACAGCAATCTCGAGATTTTGACTACCAAACATCTTTTACGGTATCTCTGATACTGAAAATGTTATTTTTTAACTTCCGTCCGTCCGTCTGTTCGTTTTGATGTTAGAACGTAAAACATACACAGAATTTTTACCGAAATTGATATTGTCCGACTGATCTCCAAGAAGTCGTAGGCTCTAGAAAATGAAACGATACTTTTTGTTAGCATTGTACATGAAACTCCTAGCATATTTTCAAAATTTTTCGATTCTATTTTCATTGAAATCTCTGAAATTTTTTAAAATTGCAATAAGTCAATTTTTGTTTTAAATTGTCTCACACGTTCAATAGCTAAGTTTTTAATGCCCTCCTTTCCTCAATATTAGATCTTTAAATCGTTTGATCAACCCTTTTTGAACTATTATTCCCTAAGTAGTTCTGTGCATTGGTTAAAATTTTCTTGGTTTCCACAATACGAATCAATTTGTAGAAATGAATCCGCGCGGTACCAAATAACCATGTGGTTAACTCACTAAACACAGAATCCTAAACACTGAGGTTCAAGTACTTCTCAAAGTAATGTTTTGTTTCTTTGAATGATTTAAAAGATAGAACAGAATTCTTTTAATTCAACTGAAGAAATAGATTTTCATTTTAGATTTTGAGATTTCAAAAAAAAAATTAGTGGTATTTTTTTCCAAACTTCTAGCACTTTATTTGGTTTTAAATATTTCAGAAGATGGAAGAAATGTTAATTGGAGAGAAGTTTCATTATTAGGTTATTGGGTAAGACTTAAAGTAACTCGTAAATGTAGGTCGTACTGTAGTATCTTCATATTCTGATTTAAACCGTGTCACGAGCTGGAAGGAGAGCTGTCGATCATCGGAGAGCATCGTTACGACGTAAATGTTTGGTATTGGAGATCCCGACTGAATGACAATGTCCCTCTTTTCTTGCAGCTCATGGCCTTGAAGTGCCACTCTGTTTAAATTGGGGTATAGTTCCATACAAAATGTACCTTCTCCTTTCATGGTCTTACGTAATAATTTTAATCGCAAGTTTTTTAACCGTGGCATCACTAACAGACGCTCTTTTATTGAATCTGTAGACTCTAGCCCCCCTCCAACATGCTTTACTGCGTAGAGACTTTTTGTTGCGGTTGTGCTGAACTGTCGCCATCGGAGTGCCCTGGTAGCTCTGGAAGTGCGTTTCCCAACCTTCCTTGGGGCTGGTACCTTTGCGCACCTGGTGCGGATGCCAGTTAATGACTACCACGGCGCCGAAACAATCTTGATAATGCGAAATGTCGAAAAAACTTGACTTTCGAAGTAGGAATTTACGTAACAAGTGCGCGAAATAGATGATTCATGCACAAGTTGAAAGAGTCGCCCGAGCAAATGCGCACGGGGGGAGGGCGACCAAATATGATTTGGCAGATCACCTGGCGCACGTGTTGTGTATACGGTTTTTTGTAACATGCCGTCAGCAAAAGAGTTTTGCAATTACGTAGAATAAAAATTAGCGGTTTCGCACACGAAAAGCAGGCAGAGACACATTGATTTTCACACATGTTACAATAGTTATTTATAAAACGATTGGTAAAAGTGACATTTTAATTTGCGAGTAGAGAAAATTGCTACTCGCACACTAGATTTTCAGCTAGGTGGAAGTCAGTCGCTGTCTGGAGGAGAATTCTAGCGGGCCATGGTTTCTCCGATCAACACCAGGCGAATGTCGGATCAGTACCGTAACAAAAGGGCCACTGACCGCGCGCGATCTTTCCTTCCTCTTCCTTGTCCTATCCTCTCCCCTTACACACACACTACCACACATGCCGGGAGACCGGGAACTTAGAACTTGTTCCGACTCGGGTGGTGCCCCGCTGGTGGGAGATACGTGGTTGGAGAAAACCCCGTTAGCCGACGGTAGGTCAGCGCCGAATCTGGCCATCCAGCGGGGGATGACCACATCTTCCGACCAAAAACATGCACTACACTTACGGGACTAATGACCACTGTAGTTGACGCGCCCGGAATCACTACCAATGCCCTATTTTGTCATTAAGATACACTTTGCAGCGTTTCATAGTTCTTGTTTTCGTTATACCTTTAATTTGTATTTGAGGAAAAAGTGTTCAGCCACATTTACAGTTACTTTTGTAATGAATAAATAACGTAATGAGTGTACATCGTGGTTAAAAATGTGAAGTTCTACACCAATGTAAAATGTTCAAGTATTTTGAGAACTCCCTTTAATTCGTCTCAAAAAGAAGCGAAGGAAAGTGAAGCGTAGCATTCCGAACGGCGATCGCTGTGCTTGCCGGGGCTGTTTGCCTTGTTCCTGGATTCCAACGAGAGCAGTGAAGCGTGAACCAAGGCGAAGCCTCCAACTCGCCTCCGCGGAGGGAAGCGAATTTCGCAGCCCCAGATCAAACAGCCGCGTTGCTGCACGGGTGCTCTCGGCGGTGCATGTTTCGTCATTAAAACGACTAATAAAATCACAGGTGGCTTTAGTACTACGCGAGCTTTGAGGTTGTTTGCTTAGCACCGCCAACTAAATGCGGCCCGTGATAACTGCGCAATAGAAAGATTACGACTATCGTTGTTTGCTCTGCTGCTCAATAATTCCTCCGTAATGAAGGTAAGCCGTAGGCGCTGCGGCCCCGGCACGTGAGCCCAGCCGACGCCGCGCCGCGTCGCGAGCCGACCGCTGCCGAGGACACCCGAGCTCAACCGAGGGTCTCCAGCAGGCCTCCTTATGCCGCAGAGGCCGTGTACGAAAGCTCTCAACCTCTGCTTACACTATTTAAAGGTAATACATCCATCGCACCACGGCAAACACTCTCCCTCTGCTTGCTCTGCGGATTACGTATCACCATTAATGGACTCGGTGCTCACAACGGACATCATGCTGAATTATTGCACCTGTTGTAAACCGCGTGAACTAGAGGTTATAGAATTTGCCATTGCTGTTACCGCAAATTTCGTGAACGTCGTCTACTGGAACCGCAAAGTAAATGGTACTTCGTGGAATCATTCAACACTTTAATATTACTGGCAAATTAACGAGTCATACAAGTGTAAACTTTATAACAAATAAATTTTTAAAAAGCCTGAGAATCTCTGATTGGGCGTCGACCTCTCCTTATGAAAGATTGCTCTTAGAAATATTGCCATAACTGAGGAACGTTTGTGGGTTTTACAGATATTTTCCTACAATTATTACATCTTTACCTACAAACCTATTATTTCAAACCTATATTACCTAATATACCTATACCTACAAACTTTATACCTGTATCATAAAAAGAAGCTGAGTTTAAACTCAGGATTTTTATTGTGTTCTAGAAAGAACTGTTCGTTCGGTAAGACTCATTACATTTTATATCGCAAATTGACAAACTTTTGATGTTTATTTTAGTATATATTGAAAAATAATACAAATCTCGTTTCATAAAAATAAAAATACTATCAACCCTTCCATCAAGTGTGTAATTTAAAAATTAAACTGTATTAAAATTTTATAATATTGTAATAAGTATGATAAATATGCACAATACAAATGCTCGTAAATTATTATTTTAAAAGCGTGTATAAGAGCAATATTATTAACTTCTTGGAAAATCAACAAAATATAGTAAATATCAACTTAAAAGACTTTAATAACCTGAATATAGAAGAAAGTAAAAATGAATTTGGGTATAAATTAACATTACATGTCATTTCTTTAAATGATTAATTATTGAAAACAAGTACTAAATTGTGGATCTATGTACGTGAAATGGGTAAGGCAGGCATATTGTAGCAAAATACTCGGGGCAAAAGGTCGCAGGTTGCAATCGGATTCCCTCCCAGGCAATGAGGTTTCCTTCTGTATTAAGGCATGGTGGTGCTATCACATGGCAACCAGCGTTACGTTCTGGTTGTACGTTCGAATCTCTTGCATGGCATGTTTGCCGTGTTGTGTCGTAGTGATTTCCTTTCCACGCCTTGTGCTGCCTCCAACGTCTCTTTCACTTCCACTTCCTTACGCAGTAAATGGGTGAGTGTGAGGCAATGAACGTGTGCGCCTTATGGTGCTGTAGGTCGCAGTATCTAGATAGAAGCCGACTCCCTTCCTCTAACCTGTGCCAAACGCTAAAGGGTCCACGAGCCTTGCCTGTCGCGAGAGTTGAAACGGGCCACTTGATCGATGTGTGCTTTCGAGCTACATCGACTGCGCGATGGGTTGGGAAACTTCTATATACCCAGAAGGTCGTCTGGAGTCCTCGAAATGTGCAAAGACGAAAAATACAAATACCAATAAATAAATTAAGACTTAAAATAATAAATGAAGTAACAGAGAAATAATGGTATGTGTGTGTATGTGTAAATAAGTAATTGAGTGTAAATAAGTAAGCAGAGGTGTGTAAGTAATTAAGTACGTAAGTGAATAACTGAGTTACGAAGAAAAAGGTATTCATCATACTATTTTTTTAAATGTTTGTATTGTTAGAAAATGTCAACCTTAAGGAGACAGAAAGGGAGTATTCCGACATTCACTTTCGCTCGAGTACGCCTGGCTCGACGGCAACCAAATTAACAATGATACAGGACGGTGCTGCGGGTTGCATACTCTTCAGTTTCCCATGAAACTTACTAGAGCACTGGCAGATCATTTTTATTTCAGAAATAATTACAGTGATTGTAATATGAAAATATCATTTAATTCATTTTAAATATTGAATAAACATGATAAATTTATTCATAGTGTTATCAAAAGTAGTTTTGTGTCGATTTAAAATATTTGCGAGCATAAAGGACTGCAGAAATTTAAAAATGTCTAACTCACTTGGGAGTACACCTAGAGTATGACTATGCTCGGTGAACTAGAAATACTAAAGTTTGCATAGGAAGAGTGTCCTTTGTGAAGTTTCCTATTCAAAACATCACAGTCAGAATGTTTAATGTATGTTTTTTATATGGATGAATGCATGTAAGAATTTTTGTGGGAATGAAATGTAGGTTTTTAATCAATTTTGTGGTGGCAGCGGTGATTTTGTGGTACTCCATGATAAACTATCTGGGGTCAGTGAGGTATCTACCACAATAGTAGGCTATATAATTTTAATATGATTACATTTAGCCAAACACATGTTTCGGAAACACTCTTCCCATCCTCAGTGGTTCCAAGTAATCCGTGTGCATTCTGCATTCGAACAGCGTACGAACAAATTGGCGTCATGCTTTGACGATTCTCTATGAACGTTTTGTGTTTAATCTGTGTTACTTGGAACCACTGAGGATGGGAAGAGTGTTTCCGAAACACGTGTTTGGCTAAATGTAATCATATTAAAATGATATAGCCTACTATTGTGGTAGATACCTCACTGACCCTAGATAGTATTTTTATTTTTAACTATGCCTAGTATAAAAGAATAACAGGTTGAAACGTGTAATATGTTTTATTAAATTAAAATGTCAAGTGCAGAAGGTTGGGTACATAGGATATTAATTGACAACAGAATGAATGTACCATTGCCCCACAACACCAAGTGAATTAGACTGCGCGATCAACCTCACTTCACTTACCCGCACCTTCATCGCCCACCGCACTATTTCCACGCTTATTATTCGCTTTTAAAACAATCCCGCGTGATGATTTTCATGCGGTCCACTCTAATTGACGGTTAAGCGCATTACTCCGCAGTTTCATTAGGACGAGCGCTTTTTTGCGGGCGCGGGCGGGGTCGTTGCCAAGGAGAGCGCGCCGGTGTTTTGAATTGCGAGCGCACCCCCATCCCCTTCGCCCACTCCCCGCCCCGCCACCGCCCCACCCTCGCCCCGGGCCGGCGGCGCGAGGTGACAATATTCAAACGGATTCGCGCGCCCGTGTAATGAATCCTGCTCCCCGTGCCGCAGATTGCAGCCGCCCCGTCCCTGCCCCGCCCCCACCCTGCCTCGCCAATCCCCGCCCCAGCCTCCTCCCCACCCCCGCCTCAGCAGGCTGTTTAGATATTTATTACGTCCCTCGGGGGATTTTCGCGCCTATAAAAGCTGCCTGGATAGTTCCATCCGCTCCATTTAATTCAGTTAATGGCGTTTGCCCCTCCTGCGGGCGCAGTATTTTAAACGGCGTTTCTACTCGTTGAGCATTGATGCTTTTAAGATTGGCCCCGCCCTCTCAGACTGTTGGCATATTGCCTTAATGTGAGTATGAAGACGCGTGTGGTACAAGGAACACATAAATAGGGCGGTATTCGCGCGTCTGTTATGCAAACACGATCCGGATTTCAGCGCGTGGCGTTCGGGCAGGCCCCTTGTTCCGACCTCCCGTCCTCTAGTTCTCTCGTCCTCTCGCCCTCCCCCCCTCCCCCCCTCCCCGCCACATCCTCATCGTCACGTTCTTTCTCGGCGTCCTCTCCCTCTCTCTCTCTCCCTCTCTCTCTCTCCCTCTCTCTCTCTCTCTCTCTCTCTCTCTGCCTCCGCGCTGCAGCCCCGCCTCCTCTTCTCGCCCCCCTCCCGGCCCCTCTCCAGGGACCGCCTCTCACAGCCTCCCCCCGCCCTTCGCCGCCCGCGCCGCTCCAACTTCCACTCGATTTGTGAGGTAATAACATGCAAATGTATGTAAAATAGCCCGTAGGATCGTATAACATTGTACTGCTCTCCACAAGCACGGACGCAATTTAACGGCTCTCCACTCTGACTTGTAGCCCGCCAGATTGTTAGCGGTTTGTATAAACACTGTACAGACACGCGCGCGCGTCGCGTCGCGCCGAGTCCCGCCGCGGGGGCGGCGGCGGCGGCAGATCGTGCTGCCGGCTCACTTTTCCGCCGCCGCGGCGCCGCGCGACGCCGCGCGCTCCAAATGACGCATTGATGGAGCGAATTTCCGCGTCGCCCGCCGGCCGCCCTCGAGGGCGAAGGGGTAATTTGGGTCGGCTGCACTCGACGCGAGGGGGCGGGGCTGGGCGCGGACCCTATGCCTTCCGCTCCCGCCCCTGCTAGCCCTGTGCTCGGTCGCACGCATCGGATCGCTCCATCAGGGGTAAGGTGTCACTCAGGGACACTTACGGGTTCGTCTCGACTTAAATGTATTCGAATGTTGACTTTCCGCATTAAGCGTCAACATATTATTTCATGCGTTTTTACTTACGAAGTTGTTAATGTTTCTGTGGTAATTCTTGATACTTCTCTTTATAAATGGCTTCTATTGTGATCTGTCTATGCAAAAAACATAATATTTTATGCAATTTTATTCTGTCGTTCATTACATCACACAATTTCAGTTTATTTGCAAACCCTTATTGATTTTCAAGTTATCCACTGATGTAAAAAATAAATCTGCGTCTTCTTATCAAATATATTTCTACCCAAATCGCATTACATATTAAGAGTCTCTTAACAAATGTCGATCTTGTGAACTTAACTTCAATTTACAATATTACAACATATAATTATTTATTATGAAATTAAACATTTAAAATAATTTCTATAAACTTAAACAGTTTATCTTCTTAAATTATTTCTTAATGTCAAATCACGATAAATATAATACACATTTTTCTATTCTCCACAAGCCATGTGCATCTAAAAATAATTTAAGTAAATTATATTTAATCATATATTTCTTCTTCGTATCTAGTTCGTAAGAAGAGAAAATCATGCTATTTTCAGGTAAAAATGCCGAACTTTTGACAAAGAAAACAGGTTTTGTGTTCCTCTGATATCTAAAATGCGATTTTTTATTGCTTCCGTAAGTTGTAAATTACTTCCTCTAATACACTGTGCACACGTAATCCACGTTCTGAGGGACATTGACAACGAATCATTTGGACAGTTGCATTTAAACCGTTAGAACAATTTTAACCAAAATAGATATATTCTCGGATCAGTCTGGCTCATGCACTACACTTTGGTCATACCTGTTGAAGGGCCCGGAATAACGAAATAATCAATGAATCGATTGTGTATTTTTCTTTTCTTCTTCGACAACAGCTGCTATACTGTTGTTTTTTCTTCTTCTGAGATGGTGTTCCTGTCCCTGGAATTTGATACGGATCGTTTAATTTTTGGGGACACTTTACATGAATTCCCTACGACATTTTCAAAATTTTCTCGAAAATGGCTCCAGATTATTGCATTGCAATTTGTTTCGAATTGGAGCAAGGTACGCTTACAGAGCCTTGCAGGTCCCGTTTGAATTAAAACCAAGAAATTTTGAAAAAGTTATCTCCGGGAGAAGGTGGTAAAAGTACTCTGAAATGAAATATCTTACGAGAAGGTAAATTATAACTCTAAAATAAAAATTAGATTTTTAAAACAAAATTAGCTACCTTCCTTCCCCCACCCCACCAGATCCAATTTTTTTAAATTTTTATAAGTTATAATTTTTTTATCAGAAAACAATTTTAATATTTCCCAGGCCCATTTTTTTTTAAAAATATTTTAAACAATTCAACAAAAAAATATTTTTACTGTCTTAAAATACCTGAACCCAAACAAAAAATTTCACCAAACACCTTTTGTTGTATTTCTTTAAGATTTTTTATACCTAGGCTGCAGTTAAAAAAACTATTTTCATTCTTCCTGCCTCTGAAACCACCGATGACTTTAATTATACTTTGAAAATGTCTGAAACAGTTTGGTAAATTTATTTTAGTGTTTATTATTCATTTGTATACGTTGCTGATGCACCAAGAAATTTTTCGTTCTTGGAATTCAATTACAAATTCTCACTTTAAAGCTTTACAACCGTTTGTTGTATCATACGCTAAGTAAAGATGATAGATTTTAGCAGTTTATAAGAAACCAAAGCCTGTAAGTGCACTACTGATAGGTAGACAGATTTGAGAAAAAAATAAAAGTTTGAAGATTATGACATTCCGAGAGATTATTGAAACACACATTGTAATAGACCCGTTGGGACACGAGTTTTTTGAGGACAGATCACGTATGTGGGAGATTGGTCAGGAACATGTGAGGAGAGATGGGGAAATGATGACGGACAATTCGGGGGCAGTTGAAGTATAGGTAAAGAACAAGGGGGAAAATGAAAGGGGACAGTTTCATTAACGAGAGGTGAATTGTCCTCGGATGTTATTTGTACAATGTGAGTTCAATACGCAGGTGCAGAGGGAGCATTCAGATTTATGCGACGAACTTGTGCCAAATAATCATTTTCTCTTTCTCTTGCATTAAGAATGTGCTATTGTTTACGTTTCTTCAATTTTACACATTATACATGAAAGGCACCTATAAATAGTGCAGTCTAATGTGAGTAAGTGGAACACAACAGAACTGAATGCGAGTTGTGAGGGCACGTCTATAAGACTAAATTGAAGAACGCCAATTACGCAAAATATGATAATTAGGGAGTTGATATTGTATTAGTTACTAACTAAATTTCTTCCAAATTTCATTTAAGTAAAGGGACCTACATCTTTATCTAAAAGCTTTATAATCATCATATCCATTACCTATCCTGTATATGAAATACTTCATACATGCGTACACATGTTATTTAGAGTAAATGAAATAACAATGTTCGTTCAATGCAATTCATTGTAAAAAACCTTCCCAATCCGATCAGAGAAAACAAGACGCAAGTAGACTGAGGTGCGACTCCTTCCCTAACCATCCCATTAATTTCCACTGCGGAAGGTGCGACGTCGCGTCGCCGCCCCATCAGGGCCATCTGCTACCCGCTGCGCGCAGCCTGCCGCCCGCCGTGACCACGGCTCCCCTCGCCCTGCCTTCCACCTTGCCGTCGCCATGGCCAATGCCGTTCTATGTTACCTCCTGTTACTCCTCTCTCTCTAAGACTTACTACTGACATTTGGTGATTTTTATGGAAAAAATAAAATACTTTTGTTTTGGACAGTAAATTCCATTTTCTTTTTCAGTCAGGAAATAAAGTTTTGTTTTATCGTCTACAAAGGTCGTACGGTCGTTTAAAGACCTGGTTAGTTTTGAGGTGTGCATTATCGTGAAATAGTTAATAATGTTTCTTGTGGTTTTAGTTTAGGTAAGCATTGGAGTCAAGCTCTTTCTTAAATTTAAAAAATTATTGAGACATAATATTTTCAGATTTTAACGGTACTTTTAAAGAGTTATATTAAAAAATTAAATAGTACGATAGAGTTTTGTTTGCCATTAGTGTGAAATTAGACTTTCTGTAGATTTCAACTGAAAGCAAATTTACAATCTTCCAAAATTATCTTTCCTTCTTTCTTTAGAAAGAAAAATGACATCCAGAATACATATGTAAGAACAAAACACTATTGCGCAAAATGTTTAAAATATGTCCAGATAAAGCAACAAAGTTTGGTTAGATATCATAAAAGTTATTTTGCAATGGAAGATTTTGAATTAAAAATTAACAAAACTATTAATACAAAGTAGTTGTACATACATTGTTGAAGCTTCACTCAAAACACATTGTATTCATAAATTTACCATTCGTTAATACGTATTCCCAGGGCAGTATTGACACCATCCACCTCCTCACCAGCAGTCCACAGACGTCCTCGCCACATCGTTACCGCCGCTTCACGACCCCCTGGTTCTGTGGCACGTGGTGGCAAGCTGCTCCTCTGCAAACCCACGAGCCCACGGCCTCTTGGGCGCATCGCATGCCGCTGTGTTCAACGCCGAGCTCAGGTGCCTCTTGCCTCAGACACGGCACGTTGCTGTTTCCACCTCCCTTCGCTTAACTGCTCTCCCCACCGCTTGCATTTCCCATGGCTTCCCATTATCTCTTCCTCACTTCTGCTTTGCCCCCCCCCCTTCCGCGTGCGCAGCGCTGCCACCGGTGCATGACAGGCGGCCTTCATTATACCAGCCCCCGCCCCGCCCCCACCCCCGCTCCCCCCGCGCCCCGCCCCCGCCCTCGCCCCTGCCCCCGGCCCGCCCCCGCCCCGCCCCCACCCCCGCCCCGCCCCGCCAGGCTCGCTGGCGGTTGATTGGTTCATACCCGAAGCCATTAAACGTATCCGCGACTTTCATGACCGTATGTGTGGGAGCCGACTTGCGTATTGATTGGAATCTGCCTGTCAAACGCACTTGACAAAACGGTTCTCGATACGAGATACAGGCGGTATTTAATGTGTTCATATCTATATTTTTCGTAATTACGTCGCAGGTTAAAAAGCGCTCTGTTGGTTATAAAACTGGTATCAATACTAATTACTCTCAACTAATTGTTTTTTATTTTAATGTGCATCGCCTGGGTCGCACAGCCCTTCTGCTCGGAGGGAGATTGGAAATATGAGTTATGCGTTCAACCACCCATAAATATGATGAATTACTCTGTAACTCTAGAGCGGGCCTTCTTGCTTCCAGGAACAGACGAGGCTTCCGGTGAAAAATCAACTTATGATAATTCTGCACTTATTGTTTAGAGTTTTGGGGAAAATTGAACTAATTTCCACTGTCTATTCAAAATATTTTAATCCTAATTAAAAGATGTAATAATTTCAAAAGTTTTAATTTGATTAGGAGGGGTCCGAAGCTTGAGAGTGCAAACCACTGGATAGAATTAACATTTTAATTTCTATGAAAAATAATAATTTATGCATTCGTAGAACGCATAAGAAAAACTCCTCACAAAAATGTGACTTACAATGTTTTAGCATGTTGTTTCAAATTCAATAGCAGTTTATTATAAAAAGCTCACGTTTTAATAGCAAGTCCTTCATGTCATATAATTTCATGATAAAATATAGTATTTTTGTATGCAGTTGAAAACGTAGTATACTTGTATTAATCACATTTAACTCCAGTTTCTCTCTCAGCATACATTCTAATAAAAATAAAGGTGCATGAAATGCAAAAACGAAGAAAAATTTGCAAATTGAAGCCTCTTCCCAAGATGCAATATATTGTAACGTTTTCTTCGCTGTGCCTTGGTGTATCATAAGCGAATTAAGTCGTATATCAGGAATGCGTGACGATGCTCTTTGGTGGAGCTGGCGGATGGCGCAGCGGCGCGAGCGCTTTCGCCCGAGGAGCGGCGGCACGCGGCATGGGCACTGAGCGGTGCGGTGCGGCGTGGCGCGCACGCACAAAGCGCCCTCTGCCGCCAGCAGGGCAGCCGGCCCGCGGCTCAAGTGGGCTGAGGGCGAACAGGGGCGGGGGCGGGTCAAGTGATAGGGAGTCACCCGCTGCATGGACGGGAAGGGGCGGGGTCGGGTCGGGTGATGGCGAGGGACCCACTGGATGGACAAGGCGGGGACGGGACGGGTGGGGACGGATCAAGAGAGGGGGAGTGACCCGGTGAATGGATGGGGAGGGGCAGGGCGGGAACGGGTCAAGTAATGGGGAGTGACTCGGTGGACGGACAGGGTGGGGACGAGACAGGAGGGGAGGGACGTGTCAAGTGATGGTGGAGTGACCGCGGGGAGGGCGACAGAATGAAGGGATTGCGCCGGGGAGTGGAGGTGGGTGGAGTTGGAAGGTGTGAGTGGTGGGGAGCGAGCAGAGGCGCAAGCGCGGGTGAGGGGAGTGAGCGGGTGAAGAGGCCGGAGGACGGTGAAGCGGAATAAGCCAAAGGGCAGCCGCACAGTGGTGCATTTGGGTGATTTTCGGTGCAAAACCTGTGCGAGCTGGAAGGCATTTTCTACGATAACCAAACTTATCTTCCATCTTGTTACAACACGGAACTTACTATAAGAAAACTATATTACGTAATTGAGCCATGCACCGCGTAAAGTAGCCACGGACCGCGCGCGATCTTATATTTTACGTAGAACTTATTGGTCTTAATGCTATAAAATTGCAACGCATACTATTATTTTTACATTATACAATTTTTAACTAATAAATTGTAAGGAAGTCCCTAAGGAAAACGTAATGTACAGGTAAATTTATTTTTATATAATAAAATTCGTGGTAAATTGATATGATGTATTATAAAATAAAAATAATTATTTTTAATTGTTTATAAGTCTGGCTAATTGTTCGTTTAGTGATAAAATAAGTAACTTTTCTCTAGAACTGGGCCGTAAAAACCAGTAGTCTCCAGGACGATTCGTGCTGTATTGTGTTCGGTGAGCACTCGCCCTTGAAGAAAGTTTCATTACTAGCTACTAGTGGTGAAGAGCGAGGCACGTTTCATCCATTGAATGAGAAAGATGCATTTTCAGCTACAAATTAAAATAGAAAATATTGCCGAATTCGGTGGAGTTGGTAAATTTCAAGCAATGTGAAATGGCGAGAAATAAAAATTATGACTCTTTACTGTTAAGACAGTAAGCCTCAATCCCAAACTTTTAGTGTAGTCTTTAAAAATGGATACGAAAATTTTCTACAGTCTTTCTGAAAGAGATTCCCTGTTGCCTGTTCTTTCTAGAGTATCGTGTGTACAGAGCATTTAATTATTTTCGTTATTCTTTGCGGAGCTTTTAACATGACTTTTTTGGTCATTTAAACGAACAGTTGGTCAGTTCAATTGATTCTTTGAGTTTAGGTTTTACAATATCTGTGTCTACATGCACCACACTTAATCCAAAGAAAGCATCCAATCAAATCATGATTAATAAACCCACTAATAAATATGAAATTGCAACGAAAGAATTAGGATACAGTGAACACGATTCCCAAAGTCTTACAATTACAAGAAATGCTAACACCAACACATTAAATAATACTCCTAATTGTAGACGGTTTTAGTGAAAATAAGAAAAATAAACAGATATCCCCTATGATGCTCGGTCAGCGGCTGCCAACAGAACCCTGGAATAAGGTATAATCGGGTAGGTTGTGGCGCCAGGATAGTTATCACAAGGAAACGAAGTGCGCAGGGAAATATGCTTCCAAGAAAACAGTGTACCGTAATACAAGAACGTGAAAAAGTATTGTAAAATAATTTATTTTATGGATCTGGCCAATGCGCCTCCGAGGACGTAGCTGGCCTGAAGTGCGCTGGAAGTGAGGGGGGTGGCGGACAGAGGGGCCAGGACTGGTCAACGCACGTTAGTCGCTTGGAGTCAGAAAATAGCCCAGTGTTGATAGTCGTGTATTTCACGAAAACGCGAAAAGTCTTAATAAAAACATAAATGGATGAAGGGGAGTTTACTTCGTCAGCATCGTTGACATTGATATAATAATAATAATAATAATAATAATAATAATAATAATAATAATAATAATAATAATAATAATAAATTTTTCATGATTCCGTAGCAGTGGAGCAGGTGTATGTTGCAGGGAGCGTCTTTTGCGATCCATTGAATTGAAGTGCAAAGGCAAAGATTAAGAGATGAGACGGTACTGGAGTTTTGCTGTGTTAATGGGACTTGACAATGAGAGAACGACACTCCCTTCCGTGCGAGGGAACAAAAGTGATACTAAAATAGTATTTACAAAGAGATAAACATAGATAAAAACGGTCCATCTCCGGAAACGGGTAAAGAAAATAACCTTTAAAATGGAATTGAGGGGGTTGTGTAGGAACCCTAGTTGTGCATTTGGCTGCAGGTCCCGTGAGCGGCCCAGCACGAGCGGGTAAAACGAGAGATTTGCAGTGAGTAATGATCCTTCACGTACAGCCAGAGCAGGAAGCAGTGAGGGGAGCAGGGCAAAGAGAAGCAAACTGGACAACAAAAGGTGGAAAATTGACTTTGGAAACAACCTGGAGGAGTTAAGTGGCAAAGAAGAGCAGAGATGAGGTAGAACATGAAGGTTAAATCGCGTGTTTTTATGTCAGAGGCTAGGAAAGATATTGGGAGAGAGAGAGAGATAAAATGGAGAAATGAAATAAAATGTCATTCGAAACCTAACCTAATCTGTTCACATTGATGTAACAATGGCTTAGAGCAAACAGTTTGTATGTCCGGATTTCCTAGTTTCGAGAAAATCAATCTTGAAAGTTTTTAACGGCAAAATTATTTGTGGAGCGACAATGTTTCCTTCCTGGAAATAAGCATTACCTATATCGTATGGACATACAATCTTTGAACACTAGGTAGATATGAACGAGAGGGAAACTGATATTAACTAAAAAATTACCATAAGTGGACATACAGTGTTTCTGAAATAAGCCATCGATGTATTCTGTGCCTGCTGTCAACTGAACGTAACGAAACCGATTTCGGAAAAGAGATACAAGATGTTATTTTATGATTACGAAAATATTTATTCAAATACGTTACAATGACCGTGGAAATGGAGGAGTCGATCACAGAACATGGTCGAAATCCTGACCCCCTCTCAATAAACAGGATAATAAGTAAAAAAAATATTGTGAGAAGAAATACTTAATGAAAGCGGCGTAAACAAGAAAAAAATAGTACCTGATTTTTTCTATACTACATGAGTAGTATGCGAGAACGTAAACATGTGTTGGTTGAACCTAAATGATACGAATGGTACATAGCACTGCTTGAATGGTATTCACAAATGATTGTAGCGTACTGAACAGACAAGCAGGAAAGTCTGGGTTCGTTCTTCTAGAACAGGGCCACTCAGCCAAGTACTATTTTTTTTTTTATAATATCATGTTAGCTTTAGAATCATGAAAATTGACTATGAAAATACATTCACACCTTGTTTCATTAGTTATGCGTAGCACATCACCGTAAGCTACTACGATCATTGCAAATTTGTAAGTAACGTAAAATGTCAGTTATCACTATTTCCACCCGAACGCCTCAATTGTAATTATGTAAATGTAAATATTTAACTGGTTAGGCGGAAGAGCAGGCCTTACGGCCTGAGTCTCGCCAGAAATAAAGACATTATTATTATTATTATTATTATTATTATTATTATTATTATTATTATTATTATTATTATTATTATTATTAAGTACTCCGAGACGACAGGCGTATTCTGAGAAACTGCCGCTTCCCTGCTCTTCCTAGCAGTTCTATTGGCAGACGGAGCAGATTACGTCATCTTTTATTGATCGGCGGCAAGCAGTTCAGTTGGTCGCATCTTCTTTTTCCGAGATATTTTCCATTGCTTGAACTGAAAACGTCTCACTGCTCTGGAAAAGGATATTACAACAAAGAAAAAGTAAAATATTTTTGTAACATTTACTAGTTACGAAAATATTTTTGTTTTTTTGAAAATAAAAAAGTCAATTTACAAAGCTGAAAGGAAAAAAGTTTCTCTTTGCAGATTGCAGGAGCTATGCCAATTTTTTAGTTGAAAAGAGTGCTCAATCACATTAAGAAATTTCATTGCAGCGACATTATACAGTTGTTACACATGTTGTTGATTACAAAAAATATTCTAAAGATTACCGGAAAATGTTACTAAATATACCATTGACAGAAATACTGACCGAAAAGGAAATAAAAATTAAAAAATTAAGATAATTCCGAAATCAATTATTTTTCTTTATGAATTTCATATTGTGATCTGTAATGGTACTTATCAAATTTTCAAAGATAAAACCGCTCACAATTGTACGTTGATCCAAACGGGAACCGTGTAGTGTAAAATGACCAAAAATCACATTTTTCATTTTTAGCTTAAAAAATTCTAAGTTCTTTTACGAACATTTTGATATATATAACATTGTTTAGAAATAATATTTTCATATTTAATTTAATATTTTAAGATGGCGTTGCGTCGAGGTGGGCATTTAAATCACACTCCCTTCTTCTTTTTTTATATATTTCAGCTTTTCTTTTGATTTGTATTGAATGCAATGAGTTTCTATTATGTATGTTGGCTCTCCTGCTTCTTCGCATTTCAAATACTGTGCAGGATGTTGCACGGAAAGACCCAGAATGCAATTGAACGCTTCAACAATTGTATATGGGAACGGATAACCAAAACTACTTTTGTTGGTTTTCAAACATTAAAAATAGGAGTTATAGATGCTGTTCTAACTTTTGATGAAGGTGCAGTAGCAAGAAAAAAGTTCTGAAAGAAATGGGTGTAAAAATTTGATTTAACTGTAGTAACAGGCTGAAGTCTATTGACAGAGAGAGGTTGTACTATGGAAATAGAGCCAATGAAGCCATAACAAAAGAAGCTAGAATACAAAAAAGACAGAGGAAAACTCAAAACATCTCAGAGAATATACAAGAAGATTTTTGTCCAGGAAACTTCTAAAAGTAATGTAAAATTACACATTTTATTTTGTTTTTGACGTTTCTGAAAACCTGTTTTTTTTCATACATATGGACCTTTCTTTCAGAACCAGTGTATCAATTGACATGAAATTTGGCACAAATATTAATAACATCAAGATACATGTCTGGTACCAAAAGTATTTCAATACCATGAATAATGATCATACACAATAAAAAATAATATTTTAATTTCAAACTTCCGGATTTAATCATATTAAAAAATTCATATATTTTTTTCTCTAAACTTTTGAACATCAATTGTGGTACAGGATATCCAAAAGTACATTTATAATACTCCTGCAAAATTTCATATATGTATGTACTGTACAATTAGAGAAAAAGGTACACAAATAGAACAATGCAATTTTTAATTTTGTTTTTAATGTTATATTTTTTGTCGTCAAACTAAATTAATGATTGATCTGAAAATCAAAATTTATAGTAATTAATCTGAAAATCAAAATTTATAGTAATTTATAGTAATAATAATTTATAGTAGGCAAAAAAGTTTCAGATCAATAGGATAAATACTTTAGAAGTAGGAAGGGAAAATGCCAATTATGGCATTTCTTTAGTATTCACAGTACACGGTTCCCTTAATATTCGAGCTGCATTCCGATGCAGTTTCGGAAAATGTTTTTGAGGGACTTCTCATAAAATTCTAATAAATCTTTGTTTTGATCTTGTTTGTTTGAAATTTTCCCCTTAATTCGGTGTCACACTGCAAATCAGTCTTTTCTATTAGAAAATTATGAAAAACAAACCCAACATTAAGAGAAAAAGGTGTAACAAATGTATTGAATTCTAATTCTAAACTAAACTAATCTTTAAATCGGGTTTTAAATTCTGAACGCAATGTTCTGAATACATCTACATACTTTCCGAAGTTGAATGTTTTGTGAATGTTTGACACTGAAGCTAATTTTGAGAAGAATGAGAGATTCTTCTTTCCAAAAAAAAGTTTTAAAATAAATAAAATTAACTTATTTTATGTTGTATTATTTTATTGTTAAAACAACGTACGAACATCCAAATATATCTAAAACTTGCTTCTTGAGTAACATTGTTTATCGTAACACTGCAAAGTTCCTTACATGCTTCTTCAGAGTACTTATCATATTCAACAGCATGATTAACCGTATAACGTCGTTGCTCATTAAATTTCACGTGAGTGATTGATTGATTTGAGTGAGCGATTAGTGTTTCCGGGCGCGTCAACTACTGAGGTCATTAGTCCAGTAAGTATAGTGCGTGTTTTTTCATATATAGGTGGCGGTGATCTTCCCCCACTGGATGGCGAGATCTGACGCCGGCCTACCGATGACTAGCGGGGTTTTCCTCAACCAAGTATCTCCTACTAGTGGGGCACCGTCCAGCCAGGTCAAGCTCTAAGATTCCGACCGGTCTGCTGGCATGTGTGGTAGTGTACTGCATGTTAGTGTGTGTGTATACTCCCTTACACGGAAGAGGAAGGAATGATCGCGCGCGGTCCGTAGCTCGTTTGTTAGGGTACTGCTCCGGCATTCACCTGGCGTTGATCGGAGTAACTACGGAAAACTACCGATCAGATCAACCGACCGCTAGAATTCACTCCTCCAGACAGCGACTGAATTCGAACTAGCTGAAAAGCTACCGTCATAAATTCTTCCGCCGTCAGAACTCTTAGAACCTCCAGGTCAGAGGCACTGCAGTGATATCAGCTGATGCACTGAGCCACCGCTTCCGGTAACTTCACCGGTGGTTAAGCCCTTTTTTACAAACTAAAACTTTTGCATAGCTGCCGCAATATAGGAAAAGATACTTTTCCTCCAATGCTGCATTGAAAATTGTCGGTGTGGACGCTTCGATTGCGAAGTGCTGGCGTGTCGTCTTCTATGTTTCCGCGACCGGAGTTACCGGGACACTGTGACAGAGGTTATCGCAAACCACAGAACGCTTGGCTTCCGGTGACTTGCTCTCGGTGACCATCACGGCTCCGCGCTCCCGAATCGCTCTTGAGCTCTGCTTGAGCAGCCCTGTTCTAGGAAGTAGGGTGGAAGACTGACGTTTTCCAGATTGCAGACTCACTAGAGTGCCCGAGCGTTTGCTTAACGGATAACGCCCACGAACTGATGGCCGGACGGCAATTTAAACAATTAGGGAAATTTAATTACACGAAAAAAAACTAAAAACTTTAATGAACCTTTTCTTCGCTAACTTCACTGATTGCAATAATTAATAGCCTACATTGAACTCAACAAAAATAAATATGAATGTCCGGTAAACAAAATGTTCACATGTGAAAAGAATATGTAACTCTAAAGGCCGCAAATACGTAGCACATTTTGTTCACTTGTTTTTAATTTTTTGCCTAAATATTCGATCTTGACATGGTATATTTTCTGGTTATATACTTCAAATCCTGGCTTTGTTTTTCTGTTATTATTTTCCCATTTTTTGCATCAATGTTTTCAAGTAAACTTTTCTCGAGTGACTTCCTTCTAAATGACCCTACAATTATGTATTTCAAAACGCAATACGTTTGAAAATCAACCGTATTGGTCATCTCTTACCACAATATTTTGCGGATTGTACCCAAATCGTCAAAGCTATTCACACTGAATTTTCATTGTAATATACGCGTACAATTGTTTCTGAAATCTTTTTCTTAAATGTTAATGAGCATCAGTACATATTTTTCTGTTGCTGGGTGTCATTTTTTACCACAAAAGAATATTTTCCTACCGAATCATTATCGTGGTAATCAGTCAACAATTTTCTTCGTCGCGGAAGCCATATATTTCTAAAATGCTGTTTAAAGCCGTTAAATGAAATAAAGAAAATAGAAAATATCTTATTCAATACAAACAGAAGCTACCAAACAGGATATAAGGAAAGCTTCTTAATCGTCTTTTGGATTTCATGTCTTGATGAAGTCAACAATATGCTTCGTTTCACTGATGTCACATCGAATATCAACACCAAAGATTTGTTAAACTCGGTTGGAATGTTTTTCATCGAAGACAAGAGAAATTCTCGAAAGTCGATAGGGTAATTCAAGCAAAACAAATCGAGAAAACCACAGCCTACATTTACGCAAACCGGTAATTTTACGGAATTTGAACATTTAAAGTAGAGTGTGCGGCAAAGACTTAAGTTCGTTAAAAGTTTTCAAAAAAATCACATATTATTCACTTTATAAACACATTAAAAGCCAAGATATCATCACGAGCTTTCAATTGCTCATTGTTGAAAAGAAAATAATAATTGAACGCGACGTCACCATCAGAATGCCGGAGAGGGGTGCTCTAGAGACAAATGAAACCTGCGAGAAAAAGAAGAGCAGAGCCTTCCGTTCGCGTCGAGGAGGTGCGGGGGGGTGCAGGGGGGGGGAAGCCCCGTAATGCGCGGTAAGTGGCGCTTTCACGGCAGGGGCGAGGGTGACGGCTCTCGAGCGCCGGCTGCCGATTGATAATTAACGGGCGGCGCGGGACACACACACACACAGAGTCGGCCGCGCAGGCGTCCTCAGAAGCTATAGCGTATTGTTTGCCTCGCGGCCTGGACCTGTTGAGCGGTCGTGGAGGGCTCTTGTTCGAGAGGTAATAAGCCTGGCCCCGCCCCCCAGCGTGCGCACCGCACCGCACCGCACCGGGCGACGCGGCTCGACGCGACGCGAGGCCGGGGGCAGTTAGCGACAAGGGCGCGCACGTTAACGTCATCGTTTAGCTGCGGCGCACCCACGGAAAACGAGCGCTAATTGGATCATCTGCCTTATGGCGCTACGCCCTCGTCTTCACCATTGCCTTTCCCCGCGGTCTTGCCATCACCAGCACCCTCACCTCTGCTCTCACCCTCACTTGCGCTCTCGCTGGCACCCTCATCCTCATCCTCGCCCTCTCGGGCAATAGCTCTCACCCTCGCCCTCTCCCTCGCTCTCGCCCTTATCTTCTCTCTCGCTTCCACCCCTGACCTCGTTTTTGCCCTTGCCTTCATCGGTGCCTTCGTTTTTTCATTTTTTCTGTTCCCTTTTGCTCGCTCTCAATGTCACCCTCATCCTCGCCCTCTCTCGCCATGGCTCTCACCCTCACCCTCTCCCTCGCTCTCGCCCTCATCTTCTCTCTCGTTCCCGCCCCTGACCTCGTTTTCCCCCTTGCCGTCATCGGTGCCTTCGTTTTAATTTTTTCTTTTCCCCTTTTCTTCCCTTGTCTACGTCCTTGCCCTTCCCAGCCCTTCTTTTCTTTCATTATCGCTCTGCCTTCGTCGTTGAACCGTATTTTCCTTCGTATTCACAATATCTTCCATTTTTGTTCTTTTCGTCGCTTCCATTTTCCTTCTCAACGCCTTCACTCTCAGTTTTCTCTTCTCCCTCACTCTATTCGTCTATTTCTTCTATTGTTATCTCCTTCTCTCTGTCCTTGTACTCGACCACGACATCTTTGTGCTCTCAAACGCATTTGCTGACGCACTCGCCCTGCCCTTCGACCTTAACTGAGTGGCCGCGGGGGAAGGTCATCAAGCATTCTATTTGAATGCCCAATTCGTCGTTGTCATTTTATATCTTTTGGCATTGCCAATGTTGTACGTGTGCATTTTTATACGGATAATTTCTAATTCTCGCGATTTTTGTTCTAAGTTAAAAGTAACGATTAATTTCTTGGCCAGTGAACAACGATAAGTGTTTAGTTTATCTTTAAAAATATAATTACTGTTAAACCCTTCTGTAACGAACTAGCTTTCGGTAGAAAAAATGTCTGCTCAAGAGAGGTTTTATCAAAACAACAGGACGCCGTGTTCCTAAACATTCGTTCGCTATTAAGTTAGTTTCTGAGGGATGACCCCCCACGAGGTTTCACTCTGTACTTGTGGTGTAATAGATATGTTGTACCTAATTTTATGACTTGTTTTTGAGTACTTATGTTATGTTACCTCACAGTACACCCTTTTTTTAGGTTATCTCTGTTTCAGTCGTATCATTTCAGTAAGAAGTTCGAACCGAAACAATATCAACATTCATTTGGGAGTTAACATAACAAGAATGTTTCATTTTAATTAAAAACCGTACTTATTTAGGGTTTTAAATATACGTTTTTGTCCGGAGGGTGATTTCCAATTCCGAAGGCCTTTGGCCCATAGGGCTTGCAAGGCGCATAAGAGGGAAAAACATTAACGCCCTAATGCATACCAAACTTTATGATTTACTAGTACTTTGCTGAATCAAGCGATGAATTTGAATCCTCCTAAAATTTTACTTGCATCAAAAGTAAAAAGACGCATTTTAATCGTCAGTTGTCAATTGTCAATATAGAGTCAGATAACTAAATTGAATGCATGAGTGAAACGATACTTTTTGATTATTTTCTTCTATTGCCGATAGGTATTTAGAAGATTTCATTACATTAAACATAACATTTCGAGAAAGTTAGCAATATGCCTTGTATGTCTATTATTTCTAGTAGTACTTCACAAAAAAATCTGAAAGTATTTGTTCTATAAAATGAAATACAATTCGTAACACTAAAATAAAAGTGACTGACAGGAATTTGAAGTAGGAGAACATTCCGAAATTGCTTTTTTCATATTTATCCTACAAAATAATATATATCGCATTACGTTTTCTATTTTAACATTTATTGTATTCTACAATTTTTATTGCATTTTCCCCTGTTTCATAAGTTTATAAAATTGAATTGAAAATAAAAGAGGGCTATTTGTTTAGTTGGTATCAGAGAGAGTATAAAGTATTCAAGCCCGCCAGTGTATTAAATATACCGTTTCGTATGTTATTTCATCTCCCTAAACACAGTAATGAACTATTAAACAATAACATTTTATCCTTAGAATCCAGTAACATAATGAACTCAATTTATCAGAAAACAAAACTAGTTTTTTCTCCCGTTATAAATCAGATTTATTTTTTATATTATTTTTATACTTGTATGAAACATTGAACTAGAAACGCGTTTTCTTTCCAAGAGCTCCTGTAAATATTGTGAATATAATTGACGTTCTACTAAGTTCTATTATTAATAAATGATCAAATGTTCGGAAAACACAGTTGATTGCTTTAAAAATGAAACCAAAACTGGTTTGAGTATATATGATATTTTGCTTTATTAACTGCTCACACAGACATGTGAAACCCGAAAATGAGAGTAATATTTTCATATTCTGGTGACGGCAGATCGTACCATTATATAACGAGCTTTATGAATGACTTTAGCAGCGCAAATTGACACGTGATATGAACACAAATCGTAACTCGAGCTGAACGTTACAATACAAAGAATAAATTTACAGCTCCATTCTAATAGAGATCGGGTATTTTCATTATAATTATCGCAACATTGTTATTTGATAATACGAGTAGAAAGCGGTAACACCATTTTTTCTCTTTCCAATTATTTCTGCATTACTTTGTTTGTTTTGAAAATAAGGGCGAGGAAAGGGGTGAAGTGAAGGGCGTGGCCGAGGAAGAGGGAGCGAGGGCGAAGGCGTAGTACAAATGCGTAATGCGAATTCGAAGACGTGGGCGGTGGCGAGGGAAAGGGCAGAGAGGGCGTAGGCGGGGGTGAGGGCTGGGGAGAGGGCAAGGGAGAGAACGAGGACGGGGCAGGGTCAAGGGCGGGAGCGAGCGTGGGGCGAGGGAGAGGGTGGTAGCAGAGGGTGCGAGGGTGAGGGCGAAAGGGTTAGGGGTGGGGTCGAGAGTGGGGACGAGGGCGACCATGTGGTGAGGTCGGGGGCCAGGGCGAGGGAGGTAGCAGAGGGTGCGAGTGGGGGCGAGAATGGGGACGAACGCGATCTTGTGATGAGGGCAGGGGCGAGTGCAAGGTTAAGGGAGGTAGCGAGGGCGAAGGCGGGGACAAGGGCGGATGGGAGGGCGGATGAGAGGGCGGATGGGAGGGCGGATGGGAGGGCGGATGGGAGGGCGGATGGGAGGGCGGATGGGAGGGCGGATGGGAGGGCGGATGGGAGGGCGGATGGGAGGGCGGATGGGCGAGGGCGGATGGGCGAGGGCGGACGGGAGGGCGCTGACGCGGGGCAAGGACGCGGGCGAGGCCGAGGGAGGTAGCGAGTGCGGGGCGAGCGCGCACAAGTGCAACTGTCGCCCAAGTGTTCCGTCCGCCGGAGCAGAAGGAAGCGAGGCGCTCCGTGCGGCAGCTGGCGGCGCGGCGCCTCTGCACAGCACAGTGGGCCCTGCGTCACGCGGCGCTCAAAATACCACTGACCTTTTCACAATGAGATGAAAGAAAGAACCACTTGCTAAATATCTCCGATACTTCGCACAAAAAGAACTGTAGAAATGTTTCTACCAAAGGTTACCCCTTATAAAGTGTAAGAAAAATCGAAAACTTCAAATTATTGTTTCTCGTTCTCAAAAACTGATGAAATTGAGAAGTTAACAAATGTTTGAACAATACAATCACTACGTTTTCTCAACACAGAATTGATCATGCTTCTGAAAATGTAATTGAAATGTTTATTTATCAGGATATGTACGTGTTCATTGTGGTCAACTGTTGTAGGATATCCTTCTAATGTCTATATCTGAAAATCATAATGCATACTTTTAGTTATGATCACTGGAAGGTGTTTGTAATTGCACACATGTAATGATGATACGTGGAAGCAATCAGTAGCGTGCATGGCTTTCCTATAACTGCACTCTAAAGCACCTATGTATTAGCGTGTCAGCCTGTTCACCTGCTAATCTAATCCAGAGTTTAATGGGACTTGAAAATAACTTAATGAACAAATCAGCTTTCGTTCTGTATAATTTTACAATTTTGTTAAATTTTAGTGCTTAAATTTTAAACCAGTATAAAACTGCAAGCTTTAACTCACCTTAGTTCTACTATTATTCATTTAAATCAAAAATCACGAAATTTGGTTTAGTAGAAAGCAGAAAATTCTTTCATATCTAAACTCTTAGTTTTTGAAACATGAATATGGTTTATTAATATTTTGTAGAAAGTCTAGATCAAAAGATTGCTAGATACTTTTGTGCAGTTTTATGTGAAAAAATGTCAACCTTCAAATAAATTACGGTTAAATAAAAAATTGCTGTATTTGAGAAAGAAAATTCTCTCTAATTGTTTAAATTATTCCTGAAATTTTGTAAGGAGAGCTCCGATAATGGTGTAAATTGAACTATGGTCTTTTAAATAAAACTCATATTCCTTTTGTATTATAAAACAGTGTTCTGTGTACATACTGAGTAAAAATTGAAAACAAATTGCCGGAGTATGTAGGAAAGCAAAGATTAGACCAACGGCGATGGAACGATGTTTTAATGAAGCTATTCGGTGAAAACACCTATGGTCGCCCTTCCCTTAGTTGTTTTTTTCTTTTAATTTATTTTTGAGCGTAGAATTCAAGATATATGGAATAACACATTAGCCAATTGCGTAGAAAGTTCTGTCTTTTCAAGAATCCTTTGTCTCATGGAACGATGTTTTAATGAAACTATTCGGTGAAAACACCTATGGTCGTCGATCCCTTAGTTTTTTTGTTTTCGTTTATTTATGAACGTAGAATTCAAGATATGTGGAATAATACATTAGCCAATTGCGTAGAAAGCGAACGTGGATGAGTGTCTGCCGTTGAGTGAAGGGGGCTGGTGCGCGCGGCGCGTGGCTGGTGTCTGTGGCGCCGAGGGGCTCTGGAAGGGGCGGAGGCGGGGCGCGTTGCTCAGATATGCATCACAACAGCTAAGTGGCGGTGCCCTCGGGACAAAGCACGAGGCGGGGCGTGGGGGGGGCGCTTAGACGGCCGCCTCGGAGCGCCACCGTCGACAACGCAGGCGCTAGCGTCGCCTCCCGCACGTCCACATGCGCCTCAAGACCACTCTCCATACAAACACGAATTTAGCCCTCGAAATAGAACTTTTCCAGTTCACTAAAACAAGTCAATCCAAGAGATGTAAAACCCCCATCGATTTCTGTGTAAGGTAATATAATCCAGTGGTTAAGGTACATGATGTCTCACTCTCTCGTAATTGTTTCCTTATCTCTTTAGGCTAACTATCTGGAAGATCTCTTCGTTTTCAACTCACTCTTCAGTTGTCCCTTATTGGTGTTTAAAATATTTTTTTCTTAATTTTCTCAATTTCTCGTCGCCCTATTGGTAGTATTGGAATATGATTATAAAACATTATAGAAGAGTAAAGCGTAGTCTGGGAGGACATGAACATTTTCATTGACAAATTTAGAATCGTTTTTGAGAAAACGTCGTCTAGGGGTTTTTGAAAATGTACAATTTTAATATTAAATGATTCTTGACTCGTAATTATATGTTTATTGGTTCTTGAGTTTGGGTCACAGGAAAGAAAACAGACACATTACATTGCCGACGTTTCAGCCATGTATTTGGCCTTCACCAAGGCTAGAGAACAGAGAAAACATTTATATACAAGGCTATGTATAGTGAATAAAATGGTTCACTATACATAATGAAATGGTTCACTATACATAATGAAATGGTTCACTACACACAATGAAATGATTCACTATGCCTATTCCTATATATAAATGTTTAATGTGTTCTATAACCCAAATGCCAAATATATATGACCAAAACGTCGGATTGTAAAGTGCCTGTTTTCTTTCCTGTGACCCAAACTTAAGAACCATTAGATAATACATTCAATTTTAAGTTCATTTTCAAAAACCCTTTATCATAATAATTTATTTCTCACAAATGCAAAAATGTATGAAAACGACTGTAATGTAAAAATTATTGACGTCAAACATAATTCAAAAAATACATTTGTGTATTTCTAGAAAACTCAAAAGAATATATCAAAAGTTTTATATCATGTTATTTCATGCATGACTATCTGCACAGCAGCGCTTTCTTATCTGTGCAAATGTTTAAACAAAATATTTGTGGCCGTGTGTGATAAAATATTTTTTTAAATATTTCACATATGTCAGTCAAAATTGCGCGAAAACCACTTATATTTGAGAAATATTCATGACCATCATTAAAAAAATTATTGTGGAGAATAAATTTAATTTGAAGAAAAAATCGTTATCTTCAATAATGTGGTTGCACGAGGGTGTCCAAAAAGTTCCAAGTAGGTGTTATAATTATGTAATTCAATGGTAACTAATTTTATAAGTGTATGTCACTCTATCTTTACAAGAAGAAGAACATTTTCGATTCACTCCTTAGAAAATTTTGAAAATATGCCAGGAGCTTCACATAAAACAACGTCAAAAGTTGGGGAATGTTTTTCAAAATCGCAGAGCTTCGAGTCAGGTCAAATCGTCAGGGAATTATTCATTTTGGGATAAGACTAGGCGCTAGTGTTGACACACGACAGATGGACGATCGGACGTACGGACGGGCGGATGTATTGACAGACGGACGAACGTTTCTGAAAGAAAAAAAAACTCTTTTGTATCAGGGCACGGTAGAACTAACTAGTTTTAACGTATTTCCGTTAAAATCTTGAATTCCAAATTTCTCTGCATTTCATAACATTCTCTGTTCTAAGTAAATTACTTCTTAAATACGTATGTATACCAGAAAGTAAATATGTCGTATTTCTTGTAATTTACAATTATATCAATAGAATTGTTCTATTTATTTCATTTTCAGTTTACAACCAGTCTTAACAAAAGGAAATAAGAACACGCGAGATCCAAGCCAATTACGTTTCACGCAGTTCTGGAGCTGGAGACGGTTTTATCTTGTTTAAGGGCACTTGTTTAATGTTCAGCTTGTATTCTTTAAATATTTCTCATATACAATTTTACAGTAAACACATTATTTGTATCTTCCTCAGATCTTCACATCTCCATCGTTTGTATCAACTCTTAGGATGAATATATTTATTCTTAGAATGCATCTAATAATAACACATGATTTTTCGCTCTAAACGATATAGCATACGTCAAATAAGTGTAGTTGTCATTGAAAATAATTGATATATTCAACTCAATGTACAAGCTTTTGATAGACAGTCCGAATGTAAAATAGATTTGTACTGTTTACATTATCGGTAGTTCCTTTTAGCGGGTGAAATAATTTCTTGATTCTTGATTTATTATAAGAATTAAAGTTGGGAAAATTAATAAAAATACAAAAACCAAGCAACTGCGATATAATTACTTACCGACGCGGGTATAAAACATTATCAATTTTTGGGATTGCATGGATTACTTTATAAAATATGGACTTATTCTTAATTTCTTAATTAGTATTTAATGCCTGTTGGGAACTGAATAGATATTTTAAAGGGATTGTTCGTGTGAGAATTATTATTTTATATGGTGATTTGTATTTTACTAGCATTGTGAAAAATTGAATTGGATTAAAAAATGTTTGGTTTTCTTTCCAAGTTGCCCATTGATTTCTGTAATTATAATAAATTATCATTTAACACAACATTGTGTCAATATTTTTGTTAGTAATTCGAGCTACAAACGTAAATAATTTGTACGTATGCATTTGTGACAGCCATTACAGACTTTCTTTCCAGAGGAATCGGTAAAATAAAGAACCGCAGGCAGGGATGGAAAGGCACTTCAGGCGGAAGGGTAGGCAGGCTTGATGGGTGACTGGAGTGGAGTGGAGTGGCGTTGCATCTTGGACCCACTCTGCCGTGACGGCGCGAGCGAGCACGTGTTGCTTTCCGCGCGGCTCCGCTCGGAGCCGTCCGCGTGCGCCCCGCCCCCGCCCCCGCCCCCGCCCCCGCCCCCGCCCCCGCCACCGCCCCCGCCACCGCCGCGGCCGCCCCGTAACCGCACCGCTCCGCGCGCCCCCAATCAATAAAGCATTGCGGCTTTTTGCGCCCACGGCGCCGCTAATGGGCTCGTTGTGATGCGCCCGCGCATGCACGCACGCACACGCGTGAGCGGCGGGGCCTTTGGCCGGCGCTGGGACCGGGGGCGGGACGGGGAGGCGATGAGGGACGGGGTGGGCGTGGTCACAGGTGAGGTCGTTTAGCCGGAGGGGGTCGATTGATTGAGTGATTATTTCGTGTTTTCGGGCGCATCAATTTCGATACTCATTGGCCCCGTAAGTGTGGTGCATGTTTTAATCACGAGATTCGTCTGGTGTTGATCAGAGAAACCACGGAAATCTACCGCTGAGAGCAGCCGGCCACCCGAATTCACCTCTAGAAAGCGGCTGCATTCTACGTAGCTGACCAGCAGAATGGTTATTTGGCGCCATGCGCCACCACAGCCGGTGGCAGTTGCGTGAGGGGCGGGCTCGGGGGCAGCGAGGATGGGGGTGAGTGGCAGCGCGCTCTCCGGGGGGTGGGGGAGCGATCGGGGGCCGCGGCGTCCATGCACATGGGCGCCCCTAGCGGAGGTGCAGGAGAGCTTTCGCGCGTCTTCTCTGTTGCAGGATTGCGATGGAAAGCCTCTACCATGGCCTTGCTAATACTGCTTTAGTTGCCTCCCTCGCTAAATCTCTCTCTTACTTATTAATCTAAGATACTTAAGTGAAAAACAATATCTCAAGAAATTCTTTCTTTTTCTTTCTTTCTTTCTTTCTTTCTTTCTTTCTTTCTTTCTTTCTTTCTTTCTTTTTTTTCTTTCTTTCTTTCTTCTTCCTTCTTCTTCTTTGCAGAAAATGTTTATCAATAATAATCAATATTCTTTCCGCAATCAGCATGCCAATGAGTGGTAATATTCAAGAAATGTTGTGACCAATTTATTTGTAGTAGTACGTCGAATCGTCGTAGGTGAAGTGAAGTACTACTAGAAAGCGACCCACCAACCTGAAATAAGAGCTCACAGCCAAGAGTTAGAGCTAACGCAGTTAGCCAGACATGAATTAATAGAATGTTAGAATACTTCTATTTTCTCGAACCATTTATCGAAAACCTTTTATCGAGAACTTTAATTCTAATTAGGTATATATGTGTATGTATTTGGCATTTTAGGATCGGGTTAATCCAACTTCCGCGAGCTTGCAGTGATCCCAGGTCTGAGCCCTGTGTAATTTGTAAGGAAGACATGTGGCGAGCGTAAAGTATTCATATTACCATACCTAGCTCACCTGGCCTTTCTGCTCTTTTTCTTACGTCACACAGCTATAGAAACAGACTATTTGTATTAGAAATCTACAGTTTCATTTTTGCCCCCCATAGGGAATCGAACCCGGGACCGCCTCTCAGAAAATTTGCACCTCTCCAACAATAACTAGTGGTGCTACAGAATGGCACAGACTTCCTCGTACTTCTTAGTTTTCTAATTTCTTTCGTCTGGGCTAGCTCTTCGAACTTGCCACATACTCTTGCCAGCTGCCATTCATCGCCGCTTTAGGAAGGAAAAAGTTTCATCACATTCGGTCCAAAAATAGAACTAGTGGTGCTACAGAATGGCACAGACTTCCTCGTAGGAATGTTTTCTAATTTCCTTGGAGTTGACTTTTTTTGACATTTTCTCAATTTTTTGGTTTCCAAATAGTAAAACTGAAATATTACTTTACTACTTGAATGTGGCGTCGCCGACTCTATAACTGTTTTCATGTGTTGAAAATGTTTTTCCTCCTTCATTTCTTCCATGCCTAGGATTGTTCTTACAGTATCTGGCGTTGGACTTACCAATAAATCGCAGTAGCTGATAATGTTGTACTCCATTTCAAAAATTCCCAACATTCAACGCCCTTGTATGTTACCGCCACAGGGATATAAACTGGTAATATTGCAATTTCAAAATTATAATTGCCGTAAAAAATACTTGATGGTATTGATGATTCGAATAGTTTAGTACAGCTATATTTTTTACTATTTCTACTAATATGCAAAAATAATGCGCAAAGATCACATGTAAGATGTCCTTCCGGGTTATTCTCTAATTCTAATATAAGATCATTCACAATTAGTTTCGCAAATTCTGTTGCAAAATCTTTTAAAACTACATTTTATTATTCCCCGGATTTGCTTAAGACTTCCACAGTTTTCTCCCCTACTTTTTTAAGAGAAAACTTCAGAAACTCGGTCTTAATTTGTCTTCACTTCCACTTCTGCAATTGATTTATTAATCGTTTTATATGCGAATCGACATAAACATTAAAAGGCGATTGTTTTGAATGTATATGTGAATAAGGTTAAGCTTAAGAATAGGTGCTGGGTCACATTCATTTGAAAATCGATATTTGTACACTTAAAAACGTAAAAGAGAGATGTCGAACGTTCATTTCATTCTCTAAAATTACTCACAGTTTTTCCTCTGTATTCGCATGAAATTCTTCAAATTTAATACGTTCCAAAGTAATACTAAAAGTAATAATTAAAGCGGATTTATGAAAAGAGGCGACTCCTAAACTTGCTATGACCCAAACGAAACGAGGCCTATGGAAGTACAGTCAGGGTTCGGATTGGCTCACTAGCCTCACAATAGGCGTCTGAGGTGATGCCTGGTTCTCGGCCTCAGTGCCCTTTGCCGTTCGGCGAGACGCAAGCGGCAGCCCTTTTTGCGGCAATGCCTGTGCCGCCCACTGCCCCCCCCCCCCCGCCACGGTTCGCGTCACAAAACCCCCGGCCTGCGACAGGTGGTGCCCCTTCCTCACAACCACCACCAGCACCCGCCACGCTGCTCACCGGACCTCTGCGCCGGCTCTGTTGCAATCCTCTGTCAATCTTTGGGTAGGAAGATATTACATTGGCCGCATGAATGGGCCAAACTTTCATCTCAACTACATTACAGTGAAGTTTTCTCCGAATTTAGAAATCATTAAATATATATGCTTAATACGTTCTCTGTCCCTAAGAAAACCTTGAAATATATCCGCACGTCCAAACGACTGTTTAATAATAATAATTTTGTTGTAAAATTCCCAAAAATAAAAATAATTTTCCACACGTTTCGGTATATTTTTAAATTCTATGACCATCCTAGCAAGTCCAAACTAAAATAATGCGAGTCCCGGTGCTCGAATAGCTAGTCCCGAGGAAATATTTGCCATAGAAATGGTAAACGTCTGTGACCCATATGTGGTTTACGGACTATTAAAACCTCCTACTGTTACCCATTGTTAAACACATATGACTCACAGGACAGTGAACGTGTGATGTGTTCAGCATTTTAACTTATTTTCTGCTTTAATTATTTTGAAGCCATGTTTTGTCATAGTTAAACTCAGTAATAAGTACGTTCATGATTTTGTAGTGACTACAGATTAAAACTTTTCAGAAACAATTACTTGCACGCAGAAAATATTACTTTCGACTTTGTAGTAAAATGTACTACTTTGTAGGGTTATAACAAATAAACTATCCCTAAAAATATTCAATGTGATAGTCTGTGATATATTTTTTTCTCATATAATAAAATAGGGAAAATTTTGCATGTACAATTTTAAGAATTTTTCAAGAATTCGGAGACGACTTTCGTTAACATTCATAATTTTAGAGAACTTGTGCAGTAACACACTGGAAATGTTTTAAGATTCACACTTTAACAGTGATTTTATTATCACTTTTACGGAATATCACCTTCATTCTCTTCATATTTTCTCTTCCAAACTAAGGAAACACATTTTGTAATATTTTTAAGTCATCGACACAAAAAGCATACAATTTCTATTGCTGGTAATGGAATTTACCTAAAGTACACACACACACACACACACACAGAGGCAGGTGGGTATCAAACAGGTTTAAGACAACGTAAAATATGGTATATTAGGTTATCCAGAAATCACTGGGAGCAATATGCACACTTTACACTGTAGCACACATTAACTTCTTATATCGCTTGGAAGTGATGCTATTTCAGCCTTTAACGTCCTTTTACGTCTAGCGCGTCATGTTACGTCTCTTAGTTCGTAGAATGTGAAAAACGTAACGGTTTTGGACCTAAAGTTTAATTTTTAGAGATTTAGCTTCTATAGATAGCGTGGAGTTTCAAGAAGGTTCAAAATGAGAAAAATAAATAAAGTTAAATTGGTTATTATTTTATATTTCCTGTAGATTTAATCGAATTTTGAATCTAAGTATATTTTTTCTTTATCTCCACTGCTTTTCTTAGAGACTGTCAATTTTTTTGAAACAATCCATCAGTTCTTGCATTCCTGCATTCTTGAATTAAAATTACACATTGGTTTACCAAGTTGTAACAGTGTTAAAGGCTTTTTTTTTTAAATAAATGCTCAGCAATATTAGAATGTTCACTGGCGCAGAGCATCTTTAATGCTGTAACGCTTAGTTCATAATCACTAGTGACCTTTCAACATTCGATACACGAGTTTTCCTATAGAAAGATATTCACTGTTTATATGTGCTCTGCAGAAATTAGCTGCCGACGGACACTGGAAGTTACTAAAATAAAATAAGAATTTCTTCAGTACTGTCTGCGCTCTATTCATTGAAGCCGAGGACAACCCTTGCTGCAGCGAGCAGTGTTATGAAGAACTACTTACGTAGTGCTGTCATTGCTAGCTAAGATCTATTAGTATAGAGATATAGCCGGTTACGTCGACAGATCGCTGGCCGTCAAACAATAATTCATTTTGGGGAACATTTTGTACCATCGTGAACCATTAGACATTGTGTGTGTGTGTGTGTGTGTGTGTGTGTGTGTGTGTGTGTGTGTGTGTGTGTGTGACTAATAAACGGTTAGGGAAAATGTTAGTTACACTTGCATGCCGCGGACACACTTTTGGTATTGGATTTCTGTTTCTCAATGTCGAAGAACTAGTGCCTGGAAGAATAGGTCTGTGCCGCAATGCATTGCGAGCTTGTTAAGAGTGTGAGCAATGTCATTACCTTACTGTTTCTCTACCCTGAGATGGAGCTCGTGCCAGTAGAGCGCTCGATCTTTTGGTGGACATTCCTTTTTGCAGGGCTGAACAAAACCCGCACGCACGACGGTGTTGAATTGTCGTTTTTGTGCTGTTTCTCAGTAACTTCCAATGAGAGACTGAAGACATTTTTTCACAGTACATAGTAAATATCTATTTATAGAGAAAGAATAAAGCTAGATTTCGACCTGCACATCCTGAAAGATCCCTCGTCAAAGCTTGAGCGTTCAAATTTGGGTCCCGGTACAAACGTGTTTTATTTCTAAATCAATGATTTATAAAGTTCTGGACATTCCTCAAGGGGGACACTTATCAAATTTGCTTTCCGGTACAAATGTGTTTTATTTCTAAATCATTGATTTATAAAGTACTGGACATTTCTCAAGGATCCTACTTATAGTATTACTCTCATTCTCTACGACCACAGCACGATTCTTCTTCTTTCTACCAAAGTGGCTTTATAACAGTTTTCTCATCGCAACACTGGTGTAGATAAGAGAGTTGGCAGAGCCGCGTAGAGCCTGAGGAGGGATGACTAGTTCCCGCTCTGAAATGCACCGTCTGCGCTGTGGGCGGTGGGGGCGTAACGGGGCAGCCGCGAGTGGGCGACACGCCCACGAGCGACGAGGCGCCGCGCACGCGCTGCATGTTGAGCGACGCGACGCCCACCATTCCTACAGCTCGCGCACTGTGAAGGAGACGGCGCCCACTCCATCCACGACGCCGCACCCCAACAAGCCCCTCCCCAACCTACCCTTTCCTGTCCCGTTTATCCCCGTCCAGTGTTTCACTTACCCTTTTCGTTATTTCCTCCACAGTTCCCTCCGCTAACATACCCGACCTATCCATTTCCTTTATTTCCTTCCTACTCAACGTCTCTTCCAACTCGCACTGTGCATCTCTTCATCCATCCTTCCCCTCCTCGGCACCCTCCGTGCCACCCTCTCCCTGGCCATCCCCGTTCACTCTCATCCCGTGTCTCCCTCCCCTTCCTTGTCTTCCTCTCGTGCCTTCTCTGCCCCACGCGCAGGAGAGTGTGAGCAGCGCTGTCTCGCGCTAGTCGCTCTGCGTCTCATCGCGCCTCAGGAGAAACGGCGAGGGGCGGCGCGGCGCTTCCAGGCGGCGGCGGAGGCCAGGCGGCCTTCGCGGCGGGGAGCGCGGATCGGAGATTCGCGAGGTGGCGATCCTAGAAAGAGCAGGAGTTCGCGTCAAGAACGTTAATTGCCGTGGATGTTGGGCAATGTAGAACCTGGCGTCTCTATGCCAAAAGTCTTTGTCAAAACAGCAGTTAAAATCGCACTGTAGAGTATGTCACTGGTATTTAGGACGATACTAGACATTTGACTTGCATTTCTCTTCTGCGTTCTCGTCCCTTACACTAATGCATTACCACAGGCTTTCATCACATTGTAGTAGAAGTTGCACTAGAATGGAATGAAACAAAGAGATGTGAATGGTACGCTCAAGGCAAAGATGCATCACTTCCATTATTGGTACTCACCATAGAAGAAATTATTTGGACGACGTTTGTTTTTTGGCACCATTGTCAGATCCGATTTCATCCTATTATTATTGTTCTTGAACTTTCTTCACAACATGATAATCAAAACGACTATCAGTCATTACATGTATTAAAGATATAGAAATGCTTCTAAATTTCTTTCCAGTTTTGTTTTCATTTCTTCTTCTATAATTTCTGCCATGTTTTCTTTCTAATCTTGTTTGTCTCCAGTCTTTCATTTGCTTGTTCCCTTGGTTTCCTTTCGCCCTGTCCTTCAGGAGCGGGGAATCCGATAGCGGTGAAAACACTGGCTGGAACAGCGACAGACTCCCTCGCCCCATCATCACCATCTCCGCTGGCGTCCCTCGGCGCCTCGCCCGTCCCTCGGACCTGCTCCGTTCTCCATCATGTGCATGCCTCGTCCCGACCCCGCTCCCAGCCCCAACCTTGGCGGCGATGGTGTAACGATTAGCGTATATCGGGCTGTTATACCCAAGCTCGCGGGTTCAAACGCGATCGAAGCCGTGGATTTTTAAGAGCGAAAAAATCCTTCGTACGCCTTCCTTCGGAGGGGAAGTACAGTCAGCTGCCCCATGTTAGTAGATTTACTGAATGTAAAAGATCAAATTGCCTGTTTCGTCGCCCAAGTAATATCTTCTTTCTCCCCTTGTAGGTGAAACGAGCGTAACGAAATTTTCATAGTCAGACTGAAGAGAAGGCCTCATGGTCTGAGTCTCGCCACGTAAAATAAGGCATTCATTCATTCATTAATTCATTCAATCCAACTCAGTCTGTTCTGTCCCAGTCCCCATCCCAGATCCAGTCTCAGTCCTAGTTGCAATTCAACCTATAAAATCTACCGTCCATGCCTACACAAATGTCTGTCAGCGGGCCAACTGTAGACAGCTTCTTCGAAGCTCAGCCTGCACTTTTCCTACAATGTACTGAATCCCATTCTAACACTCTGTACACAAAATCCATGTTTGGAGGGTCCTCGATAGTGGCCCCAGTAGTGTTAAAATAGCACGTGCTTTCTCATATTTATAACTTTTGAAAATTGAAGAGAGTTTAACTATAATGAGAGCTACACCATTGTTTTAAACGGGAGGGACCTCTGTCCGTCGTTCTATCGTAAAAAATTAAAAGAAAAAAATTGGAGTTGTTTTTGAAACTTTTTAAATAAAATTTCAAAGAAATTCAAGAAGAAATTACGCAAAAATATTCGTTTTTTTTAATAATTGTACATGTCCTTCTATTTAGATGATCTGATGTTAAAACATTTTTAATTTAAGGCAAAAATCTCTAACTTCAATATTCTACTTTTGCAATGTTACATTTTTGTTATTTTCGAAAATATTGAGAGTGTCGAAAATGGGATTAACGTACTTTTTATTGTTTATTAAATCAAACGAAAAATAATCTCTTTAAAAAGCTTTTTTGAGAACTTAATTGTTCAAAATTTGTCTATATTTCATTCAAAACTCATTATACACATTTTCACTCCATTTTGTCTCACATTGAAATGTGCTAACTGACTACACTTAGGTAATTTTCACTCAGCTTTTAGCGAGATTCTCCCGTAAATGTCATGTGAATAATTAACCGTCCATTTTCAATTAAACGCTTCATTATTGGACAAATGAGGGCACACGATTTGGAGAGTGGGTAACATGTTACCAGGTCGCGGCCCCTAAATGTTTCGATTATAGACCGAACTCGTATAAATCCTCTTAACGAGGCTTACACGTAGCCTTTTGTATGATTCACTATGAACTCAACCCTATGAACGTTGGAATTTGGCCCCAATGAAAACTAGTTTCCTTACTCAGATGTTAGTGTACTTCGCACATATTGCAAGACAACCTTAAATAGATTCCTTAATTTTACTGCATATTTCTTATTACATGGAATATTTACGCACTCAAAATGTATTATCACTTTTATGCTTTATCTGAGCTATTTATTAATTATCTTCTCAACATCCAAATAATAGTATGTTTTAAATAATGATCTCCTCTAGAAAATGGATTTACGTAATATGTTAAACCGTTCCTTCTAGAAGTCTCCATGTTGTAAGTTTAGGCTGAGTAGGAGCCACTTTCTCAATAATGGCCTATTTGAACACAAAATCCCAAGAATAATTGCAGGTTTCCCAATCGCTTCAAATTTGTGAAGCGTATGTCTCTTAGTGGCGGGGAGTGGAACGAGTATAAATTATTTTCCCTTCTTTAATACATAAAGACAATTAAAACAACTTAATATTGCATTAGAGTAATACAAAATTACTTACTACTCCTTACTTTCTCGAATACGTACCTCTATACTGGGTTGATTGAATGATTGTTGATTCAGGGCGCGTGAACCGCTTAGCCAATTAGTCCCGTAAGTGTAGTGCATGCGTTTTATCGCGAGAGGTGGCGGTGATCTCTGCCTGCTGGCTGGCGAGATCCAGCTCTGACCTACGTTGGCTTGCGGGGATTTTTCCAACCAGATATCTCCTACCAGCGTGGCACCGCGCCTGCCGCGACAAGCTTCAAGCCAACGACTGGTCTCCCGACATGTGTGATAATGTAGTGCATGAGAGTGTGTGTTTAAGTGAGGGGAGAGGATAGGACAAGGAAGGGGAAGAAAATATTACAAGCAACCAGTGGCCCGCTGGTTAGGGTACTGGTCCGGCATTCGCCTGATGTTGATCGGAGAAACCACTGAAAACTACTGATCAGAGCAGGCCACCGCAAGAATTCTCCTCCAGTGGCTGAATTCGATCTAGCTAGATAGTGTCAAAAATCGTGCCATCGTCGGAACTCGAATCCTAGGACCTCTCGGTCATAGGCACTGCAGTGGCATCAGCTGATGCTCTTGAACATCTTTTGCGATTATATACGGAGTGATATAGAGAGTAGTTTAGGTATTGTATAACGATTTTGCATACATACATATATACGAAGTAACATACGTAGTATTTAGAAAGTTTTGTGATGCTGCGGAAAATCGACTTCGAGATTTCAACAGAAATACACGTTTTAGGTTTTTTTTTATATCGAAAAAGCGTTTTATTAGTCATCCATCCGTCTATCCGTCTGCCGACAACAATAGCGCCTAAACTATTTATACGATTTGCTTCTAAAATGAATACTACCCGGTCGATCGCCCCCGCTCATGCCTTCACTCCCGCGTCCACTTCCACCCCCCGCATCTGTCCCTCTCTCCGACCATCCCTCCCATCACCCCAGTTCCTGTCCCTGCCCCCGCGAAACCATCCCGAACAACCCCTCCGGAGGGCGAGCGGCGGAGCGCCGATAGGGGCACGACAGTCTCATTAGCCGCCGCCGCTGCCGCCGTGCGCTCTCTGTCAAGGTTGGGGAGCGGTGGGGGACAAGAGGTTCAGAACGGAGAAGTCGGACGGCGTCGCCCGCCAACTTCCACTGAGCAAAGAAGGGCTGTAGGTGCCCCAGTTCTCCTGCGAAGGCTTCAGCCTCGCTGCGCCAGGCACCTCCTCTTTTGTCAGCCTCCTCTTCACGGAGACGATTTCAAATCTTCCGTCTTTTTATTTCTAACCTCAGTTTCAACACGCGTTCATATCATAAGAATTCTTTATTTCATTTTGGTTACGTAAAAACATCGTGTGGTTGGGTGTCCAATAAAACAATACCTAACTACATGAAGTAAACTATTAAAAAATAATACAAGTCGTGTAAAATTACTACCTCTGTGTTGTAAATTCAGCAATGTTTGCTCCGATTCAGTGATGATAACTCATACAATGTAATGCAGGTGAAGTTGATTCTGAATAGTGAAAAGTGAGCGAGGGGAATCGCAGCTTGTAATCCCATTTGAGCTCTCCCTAAAGGGGCGTGCCCCATTTTTTGCGCATGCGTCTAGTGCACGTAGCGCATGCGTTTCAGGCATGCCTCCTTCCGTGAAAACGATAGACGCAAGCAATAGCCCGTCCCAAAGCTGACGGGAATCTCGTTCGTCTTTCCCCTGCGATTCCTTCAAAGAATGTGTATTTCATAGCGAAGAAATAAAAGAGGTCATCTTCGTCAACATATTAGCTTTAGTCGGTCGACTTTTGTCGAAAGCAGCGAGACTGACGATGACGTCAAAGCCGTCGAAAGCCGGCTATCTTAATAAAGCTAATATGTTGACGAAGATGATATCTTTTATTTCTTCTCATAAGAACGTCAACAACACCAAATCAAAATTCCCACAATTTCATAGCGAAGTCGTCCGGAATACCGTGCGAAACGAGTTCTTTGATAAGTCTTTGGTAGTCTTCTGAGTGTAGTGTCCGTCTGCGTTTTATTACAAATTTCATGCAGATTATTTTTATTACATAATTACGGTAATATCAATTTTCCATATGTATTTATTTACGTATATAGTTGAAAATAGTAAAAGACGACATGTGATTGTTTCCATTTCTAGTCCGGTGTATTGCGGGAGGAGAATATTTAGTTCTCCCTAATTTTTACTTTATTTTTACGGTAATGCGAATTTTCGAAATTTATTTTATAAATGTTGTAGAGGAAACAATTAAATGCAATAGTTTCCAAACATAATAGGCGTAAAGACATTCACGTATAATAGTGTGTTTTCCTAGCTTAAAGTATTCTCTCATCAACATGCGCTTCTCTCCTATTCTCTTCTCTCGACTGATTATAAAATGAGCTGCCGAAATTGCCGCGTAAATAGCTGGATCCATTGTACAGAACAGAACTGAAGCCCCGAACAGTGTTGCACTGTGTGGACAAGGTAGCGCACGTGGGCTGTGCTGAACGTTCGTCTCTCAACGTTACGCATGCAATTTTAATCCCGTGACGCACAGAGAAGACGCATCGTGTAGACGCGCCTTAAGGGAGCTCTGCCGACCGCTGAGGGCAATCCTCGTTCGAGCGGGGAGGGGGTGGCTTTTAGGAAATTCATCTGGATTACAGCTACTACCAGTAAATACGAGTGAATGTATTAATCAGAAAAGTTAAAAAATAACACTCATATTATACGTGTGAAACAACTGCAACTTTTTTATCGCGTCAGAATTGTAAGATATCCTTATCGACTTCATTTATTCCTAAATATAAGGGGGGATTTTACTTCTGCATTATTTATATTTTTATGTCTTCTTGCATCGGCTACGAAGAGAAAACGGGACACCAACATGAAACGAATGATCGGCGAGTCCTAAAGGAAGCCTACAGACCGATCGTCATCGTATCCGCCTCCACCGCCGCCGCCGCCCCCTCCCCCAGGACCTTCACCACCACCACCGCCCCTGCCGCTCGTCGCCTTAACGACTCCTAACATCCCATTTGTTTCACGTCGGCTGCGGCCACGACAGACGGTGCGCCTAGCAATTTAGAACCCAGAAGGAAGCACGGCCGCACGCCGCCCCCGCGCCTCCCCCGCGTCGCCCTCGCGCCGCCCCCGCGCCGCCCCCGCGCCGCCCCCGCGCCGCTCCCGCGCCGCCCCCGCGCCGCCCACGCGCCGCCCACGCGCCGCACACGCGCCGCCCCCGCGCCGCCCCCGCGCCGCCCCCGCGCCGCCCCCGCGCCGCCCCCGCGCCGCCCCCGCGCCGCCCCCGCGCCGCCCCCGCGCCGCCCCCGCGCCGCCCCCGCGCCGCCCCCGCGCCGCCCCCGCGCCGCCCCCGCGCCGCCCCCGCGCCGCCCCCGCACCGCCCCCGCACCGCCCCCGCACCGCCCCCGCACCGCCCCCGCACCGCCCCCGCACCGCCCCCGCACCGCCCCCGCACCGCCCCCGCAATGAAATCTGAATTGCTGTCATGATAATTTTGTTGTTCTCTTTAAGAAACCTGCTCAATTAAACACTGTAAAAATTGATAACTAAGTTTTCCTTAGTATTGCTTTAGTTCCCTTAGTCTGCACTCCGTATTCTTTAGAAAATTTTATGTTTAAAACACCATTTGTACTGGTGACTAATTGCAATGATACACGATTATGATAAATAAAATTTATAACTGCTCATGCTGATGTATTACTGCTAGAAATTATTAACTACAGCGTTCATTATTTACATTATACGGTCAATATCGGCGTATAATACCAGCAATTTTGTACAATACCAGCGACTTTCTGTTAGTAGTAATTCCGAAATTGCATTAAAACATTACATTAGCAATTTTTTGAAGAGTTCATTAATTGACAATTTACCTTTTCAACAGAATAACTAATATGCCAAAACCATACTTCCAGTAATTTGTTTTGAAAATGTATATTGTAATTGCAACGTGTCTAGAGCTGTGAAAATAAAGGATAATAAGAGTTATCACAACGCGGATAAACTTTGGTTTCAAATAAGAATTTTTTATCTATAAGAATAAGCTGAATGAGTGATCAAGACCGGAATGATGTCTTCTTTGTGATATTTCGTTACCTTGTGTGAGAATCTGATCGCCATGACGAGTAATCCTTCCAAATTCGTGAATCCTTCGCCTGAAGCCTTGCGCCAGTAGGCTGGTCCGCGCGCCGAGGGAGTGGCGGCGGCCGCCTCGCCGGCCAGTGCGGTCGTGGGGGGCGGGGCGGGTGCAGCTGCTTCCAGGGAATCACTTTGGGCGCGGGGCCGTCACGTTCCTTCTCCGCCTTCGGACTTTCTCTCGGCGGCGCAGGTGCGCGGGCCCGCCGGGTGAGGGGGCGGGGGGCGGTCCCCCTGAGGCCCCGCGGGCGGCCGCGAGCAGCCCGTCCGGCCCCCGACGCCGCGCCGCGCCGGTTCCATTTCACGCCCCGACTGAGGCGGCGATCCGCACCGCGGTGATGGACCGGCGCGGGATTCGACCCCCGGCCTCACCCTCCCCTTCCCTCCCCTCTCCTCACCCCACCCCTCCCTTCCCTTCCCTCTCCTCCCCCGCCCCGCCCTTTCCTTTCCTCCCCTGCCCCACCCTTCCCTTCCCGCCACGCCCTTCCCACTCCTCCCCCGCCCCAACCCTTCCCTCTCCTCCCCCACCCGGCCCTTTCCTCTCCTCCCCTGCACCGCCCTCCCCTCCCTCGCCCCGCCCTTCCCTCCCCCGCCCCACCCTTCCCTCCCCCGCCCCACCCTTCCCTCCCCCGCCCCGCCCTTCCATCTCCTCCCCCGTCCGGCCTTTCCCAGTCCTCCCCCTCCCCGACCCGACCCCTCCTTCCCCAGCCCTCCCCCTTCTCGCCCCACCTCTCTTGTCCTCTCTCCGCACCCCCTCCATCCTCTCCTCACCCCTCCACCTCCTCTCCATACCCCTTCGCCTCCTCGCCCCTCCCATCCCCCATTTTCTTCCCTCCCCTGCCCCGCCCTTCCCCCCGCCACCCACTCCTCGCGACGCACACGCACGCTGGAGGCGTTTCTTTGTCATGGGGCGGCGAACTTCTCCGTTTCACTGCTCTCATCGCATTTCGCAATGGCCACATTCGGGGAAGGCACTGGTAAAAGACTTCGTGCTCATACTTGCTCTCTATTTTAATTTTACTGAGAAATGATAATAAGTTCCTTTCATGTCATCGTGCAAAGAATATATTTTGAATTGTTTAACGGAAAATTCAAATTGCTTCTTATCACTGGAATAAAATTGTTTTATTTTTTCTTCATTAAATATTATACTTGGAGTCATTTTCACCCCTATCTTTACTGTCAGCTGGAAGTGATACTATTTATGAATATAGAGAATTATAAACGGATTGCACATAAATGATTCCATGAAAGGATACCTTTTATAAGTTATTTTGAGTAATACATTAAATATCTTTTTAAAATATATAATATTTTATATAAAGAACACACTGTATGTATCCGCCACTTTTGATGCCTAAGAAACATTTATACCAGATGGAAGAGTTTTCAGAACAAAAAATGAAATGGTGAGGTATAAAAAAATTTGTCATGGGAATACGTTTCAACTGAGAATGGAAAAATAACATGGACTTTACCTTAGGGCAACCTGTACCCATGAAGTGAAAAAAAATTAATATCTCTAATTGAATTTGGAAAACATGTGAAAACTGTTTGGTACCTGTTTAATAAGAGCAGGAAGGGAAACCTTGAAGTCTGACATTATACTGCAAATTATCAGAAAAATACAAACCAATGTTACTGAGGTCGGAACAGACAGACCTCTGGTATGGTACGAGGGGAGTCCCTTTTCTTTAGGCTTTTTGTGTACTCAGTAATATTTGATTTTTGTCGCTATTGTGCCTGTACAGTCTTATTGTTTTAATATGAAATGCAATAATATTACTGTTCTACCACGTTCTTCTGATAATGACTATTGTTTTAATATACATCACCCCAGCTTCTTGTAAGCTGCTTCTGCAATTCTCTCTTCACCACTGATAGGCCTTTCTTCCTCTCACGGCTCTCAGTTCCTCCATGAACTCCGGTCATTCGAACTCCCCCGGAGGTCTCTCCCCCGCCCCCGCCCCCCCGGCCTCTCGCGCCGGCCGTTTCCGCGAGACGTGATCGAGTGCCGACCTCCGAATCGGAAATTCGGCCCCTGGGAGCGCCACCAGCAGGCGGCGCCCAGCGCGGCGGGGAAGTGCAAGGCAGAGCGCGAGGCAGGGCGATGCGAGGCGAGAAGGAAAGGAATGGGATGGAGCGGGGCGGTGAGAGAGGGGCGGGGCGGTGAGAGTGGAGCGAGGCGGTGAGAGTGGAGCGAGGCGGTGAGAGTGGGGTGGGGTGGTGACAGTGGGGTGGGATGGTGAGAGTGGGGTGGGGTGGTGA